>SAYO01033224.1:10281-25134 GCA_004023745.1 Recurvirostra avosetta
CGCTGGTCCTGGGTTCCTACCCACTTTACCATTATGGAAACATTTGTCAGGATCCACATAGCTCAGTGGTTCCCCATCAGATGGAAGAGCCTTCCAGTTTCCCCTACCTGCTCACCGAGTGCAGTGCTCTCAGCTGCCAGGCCTAGGCAGGATTTAAAAGACACAAGAATCAGAGCTTCGCTCTAAGGTGGCTGAGAACTGACCCTAAATTTTACATTAAGATTCATTGGATTGCATCAAGACAGCAGAAGATTAGTTCTGTGAGAACATACCTACCTCCCTACATCACTCATTTTAAAATGGCATAATTTTTGGTGTAACCTTTAAAATAACTCTCAGCTCTCTCTGCTGATGTAATGAGGTCTGTCCAATATTTTAATGTCAAAAGCAGTTTTGTATAACAAATCCCCTTCTCCCAATCTTAAGGAAAAAACAATTAAGTCTCTAGGAACAAAATCAATAACAACATTAAACAAGGACTGGCTGGTGAAGCATGTAAAGACGGTTTGGAAATTAGATTTTTTTTAATGCTGAGAGACTAGGGTATTACAACTAACATAAGAGGTATTCAATTTCTTCCCAGCCATAACTGAATGCACCAAATTGCAATGCTAATATAGCATGACTTTGATAAATGTTAAGGTATTTTTCGAGTAAGTTACTCAAATCACTGATGCATTTGAAGTATAGGTACTGTTTGAAAACAGCAAATGAGCCCTTACCAAAGAAAAACTAGTGTTGAACTATAAAAGCAAAATCAGGCAACTTTATATGACTAGGTGGCCTTCCAAAAATTAGCCTTTTGCATTTAGTCAGCCTAACAGCAAGTAGGAAAATGCCCTCAGTAATAAAGAAGGCAGGATTGCTTGACCCACAATCCTACTGGCCCCACAGCTTTTTGTTTCTTATTATTCCTGAGAAAGGCATATGAGAGAATTGCTGTCAGAGATTCTGCAACACCATGACACGCGACTGCCCAGCTGCAGGAAGTAACCTGTCCTGCAACAGCTGTAACAAGCACCGAGGAGTATATTCACATTGTTGGATCAAGCTTTCTGCCTCCTCATATCAGAGATAAGAAATGAAAGACATATGGGCCAAGATTCAGCAGTTCATTAATTTGCTGGTCTCTGGTAAAAGGGCTGTGCCATGACCCTGACAAAGGAAGTAAATGCAGATATTCTTCTCGTATTCCCATAAAGCCATCAGAACATCAGCCAATATCCAGTCTGTGCTTATATGACTTTACAATTCTTATTTTCTGTCCCTTTCTCCAGAGCATGGATCTGTTACAGAAATCTTTTTGTGTGACTGCTTTTACAGTGTGGAGGGCAACAGAATCCAATGCCATAGCTGAGATTTCTTGCTCCTACAAGAATTGAAGTGTTAAATAACAAAAGCATAGGCAAGAGCACTATTAAAACTAATGCATCTAAGTCTAGGCCAGAACAGTTTGGTATAGCAGACCTGTTAATATTAGAGGTTTCCCGGCATTTTCCTGCCCACTAAGCAAGAGAAGCATTTGGAAGAACTCCAATTGCAGCGGAACAGATGGGGAAATATTACAGTAATTTCCTCTTGGCGTTTAAACATAGAGCAAGACAATTCACCTTTTTGCTGTTTTGGGGCTTGGCTCCCACCCCTCTCTCTGTTGTTAGAGCTCTCCTGTGATGGACTAAGCAAGATGTTCCCCATGCATCTGTCCCCGGAATAGTTGCCAAGTATTATTTCCTTTTTGAGATTCTTCTCTTCCAGCACTCATACACTTTCTGTGCACTATTTTAAACATATCTATATCCTGCTTTCTATTTTAATGCACAGTATTCAGCCTTTTAGCCAGTGATTAACACTGGAAATCCCAGTATCTCCTCAGGGTGCATCCTTCCATGCCAGGGAAGCAACAGTGACAAGCCATAAATCCCACCTGCTCCTTTGAAGAGAGCAGGATTTGGTCCTTCTCCATGACCAGTCCTTTAAGAGATATATCTGATAAAAACAAGCAACGCTCCTGCCTACCCACCCACACCATGATGTATTCCCTTGTTTTTTTCTGTTATGCTCTGTGTGGCTTCCACTGGCAGGAACAACAGAGCACGTATGCTGCAGAATGGAAAAGCAGTTTATGCAGAAAGTTTGCTAGTTCTTTGTCAGGCAAACATCGATTAAATATCAGTAAGAACTCAAGTCAAGAGCAGGTGGAGATCAAAGGGGGTGCTGGGTACTTTTTGGCCACAATGTGCCCTCAAGATGAGGAAACAACTCGTTTTTTTGTCTGCTTGCATTCATCCTTATTCATATGCACGACACAGGAAAGCAAGGTCAGGCTACATGTAATCATTAACTCGTTTTATCTATACATGACACGTGCAGTTAATCAAAGAGTTTTAAGACAAAAGTACTTGTTTGACACCTGTTTGGGTGAGTGGGAAATAACCATGGATGGGAGCATAGTCTTGCAGACTTGGTCCTGCTGGGCTATGAGCAGTGCTGCAATTCCTTTCCCTCCAAATATAGGGCTATCGAATTCCTCTGGAATTGCCCTGAACAACAAAGCGAGTGCCTTCCTGGTCTGGAGCCAGGCTGCAAGTCAAAGAGGCAGAGGCAGAGGCAGATGCCTTTCCTTCTCTGGGACAGCAAGTTCTGCCTCCGCCTTGTGACCATTACTTGCTGACACTGCAAGAATCAGCTGGGACTGATGGAGCACATGGAGGCGCTTAAAAAAACAAACCCAAGGAGCTAGAAAGGAGACACATTACCCAGCACTGCGGAATCCCTCTCTGGCCGTACTGTTTGTGTTTCTTCCCCAGCTCTGACAGGTTCAATGGCTCTTTGTTTATGTCTGGAGAATGGGCACCTTTTATTGTCTACACAGAGATTTCCAGGTAAGATTCTCATCAGTTTCAATTATTATTTCAGTGGGAATTTTATGAGCTATAGAGAACAACACTTGTTTGCTTGAAGTGTGGATAGCTGCAAGAAAACTGCTACCTGGGAGTTACATTTATTGGTCTCTCAATCATTTCACTGTCTCATCAAAAGTACTAGGTTAGAACATGCCTCTATATTTACTTACAGAGCTCCTTTCATCTCAAAGGGATTACATCAGCAAATGCTGACATGCAGCTACCTCTGGGGTGTTATTCTCTTTCCATAAAAGCTATGGAAAGACTAACAGTGCGAAGTGTGAAATCCAGTGAGAACAGCAGAAGAGTTGTGCAGGCTCAGCCCAAGGGGCTGCCTGGCTCAGTACCTTGGCTGCAGCAAAAGAAATATGTGGACGCTCAGAGGAAAGAATGAATAAGGCAAGTACACGCCTTAAAAGAAAAATGATACTTTCTTTTCCAGCCTTCAAGTATGTTCAGTTCAGGGCATTGCCCCGAGTCAAATCTCCCCCTGAATCCATATAAAAAAACCCCTTTGCATCCACAGCTTGCTTTGGCAAGTAGCTACATGTCTGTTGCTTGCTGTGCAAATAAAACCTACTTCCTTTTCCTTGTTTTGATTGTGTCTCCCATTAGCTTCATTTGCTAACTCCTGGTTGTTGTACTAGAAAATAGTTTGAGGCTTAAGGACACACTAAAAATGGGAGGAAAGAGCAGAGCTCATCATATGTAGGGTTGCCTTTTTTTACCAAATAAGAGAGGAAAACAGACCTTGGCAAACCCCCCAAATCCTTTGAGAGCAAATATTTATATAGAAATATTATGATTTCTTAAAATACCAAGGGAGAAGAATGCGGGGGGAAATCCTCCTTCAAGTACTTGAACAGAAGTTTGGACAAAATGTCGCTTTTAACAGCCTCAGACACAGAGAAGGGGTTTTTTTGTATTCAGAATAATTGCCCAGAATCCCAAATAGAGCGAGTAGCCCCTTACACCTTCTTCCAAATGCCAGGGTATGGATTCACTGCACCTGACAAAAAGAGTGCCACTTCTTGACCCGCAGAGCAACTTTTCCTTCCTTCCTTCCATCCTTCCTTTCCCTCCTCCTCCCTCTGCACCAGAAGTGTGGGTTTCAGTTCAATGTACTTTACAGAGAGGTCTGCCATAAACTTGTAAGCACTAAGCTGCTTGATTGTTTACTTACTGGCACCTTCAACTACCTCTTGACTGCATCATGAAACCAAAGTTTGCTAGAAGGAGTGGTAAATGCTGCAGCTAAAAAACTTTCTGGCAGCACATTCTGTCTATAATGACAAGAGCTCTTTATTTCAGTTAGAAAAATAAATGAGGTTTTCTGCTTTAAATTGGAGCACTACAGGAGGACTTGGAGACCTCAGGAGATTCAAAATATGGATAGTAATTATTTTATATATTTCGGTATGGCACCTCTAGTCCTCAAACAGAAAATTGGCACCACGTTTTCTCCCCTGTTAATAGGAGTGTCAACATCTTAGCTTTGCAGGGAATGCAGATTACATTCCATGTTACATTAGTCGCTAAAACACTGTTTTGCATTAAGTATGTGCAGAAAACACAAATTATGGTTGCCTTGAAGCGTAGGCTGGATTTTAGAGTATTTCCTCCTTCTACTTTACATACAGCAAATTCCTTACCTCTCACCTTGTAACTTGACTTAGTTGATAGGTTACTACATCCGACAAGTTATACTTTGCACCTAACTTTTCTTAATAGCCTCTATGATTACGACAGCTAGCTTTAGTAATCCTTACTACAACGTGCAGAGTTTCAGAGTGTTTGTAAAAGTGGTCCAAAATAACTCCCTCATCCCTTTAATGCCAGCAGGAAAGTGAGTTTGGATGCATTCGCCTACGTGCTAAGTATCAGGCAATGTGTTGATAAAATACCTGCCCTGTCATGCTTGCAGATCTCCTGTATGAGCCACAGGGATATTTTAAATATATTTGGGCAGCTGTTAGCTTGTCTGCTTTAGCTGCCCTTATGAGAAGTCTTGAAGCGCCGTGTGAGCGTCACAGTTCACAGAAACAGACTGAGATATTTACAGATGCAAAGATACCATATAAAGCAAGTCTAAAAAAGGCAAATGGCTGTAAAACTGCTGAATAAATATTGTTTATAGTTACAATTAAATGCTACCATTCTTATTTCTCATTGAGATTTAAAAAAAAAAGTAATAACCAAGTGTTTCTGCAGTTTTTGTTTAGAAGCCTAAGGCAAATCATCACAAAATGTCTCACCCTCAGCCCAGGGGAATAAATATTGTTCTTCAATGGACTTTGGCTCAACTGAATGAGGCAAACCATTTGCTTCTTCACTTTCTCTTTTTAAAAATCCAGTATTTGTTCCTGTCTGTATAGCACATGCACTGTTGCAAAATAGGAAATATCTTTTATTGTTAAACATAGGAGATTCTGACAGACAGACCCCCGTATTACATTTCCAGGTCTTTACTGAAATTTGGCACTGAACACGGCTACTCAAGCCAGGGGAATATTTATCAGACAAGTCCAACAGGAGAGGAAATTTCTGAAACAGCAAAGGGAGCCTGAACCAGCATTCATCAGCGTTTCACTTCAACCAAACTTTTAAAAGCCGGATTTGCAAGCCAGCGCTGCCCAGACACACCGCTGCATCTTACTGCTAGGATTTGCCTTAAAAGACCAAGACAGAGCGTGACTGTGGATGTAGGTCCTGAGCTCTTTCATACCGCGTTACACACGCATTCCCTCGCATCCGTTATTAGATTTTACCATTCTTCCTCTCCTCTTCCAGTATCAGTTGCACCTCTCCTCTGCACCTATTTTATTATGAAATAAACATGATACTGTACAAAAAAGGAGATGCCATTTGTTTTGCTTTCAGATCCCATGAATCCTTTTGCGATACAGCAGGGAGCTATGGCTGTGCTGGGAGCCTGTGCCACAGCAGGTTACATTTCCCTGATATGTCAGCAGCACATTTAAGAAGGTCTGTCATAGCATCATTTCCTAGAGAAAGGTGATGGGGTTAGCATTTGATGTATCCGGTAAGCAGAATGAAAGTCTTTCTCAGCATCTCGGGCATAGCACATTCCTAGGTAGGGCCTCCAAAAGTTTCAGTAGATGCGATCAAGAAAAGGATGAAGGCTTTTTTTCCCCTAAATGTGATAAACATATTCTATTGATCCTCAGTATCAGTTAAAATACCCAATATATTTTAAGGCTTTAAATCTAGAGCCAATAGTACATTCATATAGAGATTTTACAAATATCAATAATCACCATTTTAAGAATAAGTTTTCTTTTATACGTCTTGAATGTATTTGGTTAAAATATAACTAAAGAGGAAAGAAAACTATGAGCTGGAATCGACTGGGAACAATTTCCCATGTCAGAAATTCCAAGTTTTTTTGCTAAGAACTCATTTTAATGAAGAATTGAGAACCTTAAATTTAAAACTCCGAAGTATGATGTTTCAAGCACCAGTGATTCGCTTTGACTTGCATTCTATACTCTATATAAATCAAAACAAGATGTTTTGACGGCATTCTGTCAAGATTATTAGTGGTAATTAATCTATTCCCATGAAATTTTTCAATTTCAGCAGGAAACTAGAACTGTCAAGATTGTTGATGGCTCTGGTAGAAGCACTGTAACAAAAAGCTATTCTGTCTCAGGTGACTGTTTCTATGTGTTGATTCCAAATCTGCATCTGTCTGTATTGACACACGCAATTTGTTACTGTGGTTAGCTGTGAATAGATTTTATGTTATATACACCAGCCTGTAAAATTCAACATTGTAAGGGAAGAAGATTCGGATATTTTTTGTAGTTATGTTAATATCTGCAACTCTCATATATGCAGACTTCACAGACTTCCAAGGAAAACTATGCAGAAGCAATGGTCTCACTCTACTAGAAAACAAAACCAAACCCCTTTTGATTATTTTCTATTCCAAAGACCATCCTTTCTAAATTTTTATTACTCTCTTTTCAGGCTCATACCACACTGTTTGTCTGGCCACACAGATTTTCAACACAAATGTAGAAGACAGACATTTGGCAGCTCTCATAAATGCAGACAGATACTTCATACTTACTGGGGCAAAACATAATGGAAGCTTGTAAGTTCCACTCAATAGTCGGCTCAGCTTCTTGAAAAATGGCACTTGCTTTATTTCCAGTCATGCTCGCAAGGGGCAGAAGCGAACAGCTGAGTCCCTGGAGATGGGCTATGCACGGAGCTCCCCCAGGGAGAAACCTGTTTTTAATCCTTCACCAGAGGATGCTGGATACGGCTTTTTGCCTCTCACTTACCTGTCTTCCTATATTTCCCTCCCTTAGCCTGCTGGCTTCATCCATCTTCTCTGTCCCAGTGCCTCTGTTTTACACCATCATACCCTAAATTCCCCAGTACAGACCACCTGGCAGCCCCCACAGTTGCATCCTCACAGGAAAAGGACAGGTCTAGAAAAAGATGATACCCTCATAACGGCCATGGATTCAGAAGAGGGAAGTAATCTTTTTCATCACTCACACAAATTCCTGAAATGATTACTTTGTCAATTTAGAACGTTGGTATATAGCTTAAAGCCAGCCAGAATTATCAAAGATCAATATATACACACATGCATTCCCTGTAAATTTTCCAGGTTCAGTACTCCTGGTTTGTGCCATTTAGCAGCTGCCCAGCTGCGCACCCAAAAGCGTGCGTGATGAGGCTGTCATGTCAGAGCTGATTTCATGTCATTCTCAATGAGCACCTTTGGCACCACTGTGTTAGAAGCAGCTAGTCTATTTGAAACTTTTTTGAAGATGTGTATCAAAGAAGAACAAGGAAATCTTTTTGGGCCCTCTGTCATCTTCCCTTACACCAGGCTGGCCCCAAGACTGGGACTGGAACCTGCTCTAAAGCACTGTGCATAAGTAAGGCGCTGCATGCAGCTTATTTTTGGGTTTGTTTTCTTTCTGAGAAACATGCTGGCAATCCTCAAGAGTAGGTGGCAGCACTACCATCAGCCAGGCACAGCTGCTCCTAAACAGTCTCCCACTCCATTAAGTTACCAAGCACTGTCTGTGCTGGACCTTATGAAAGATTGCCCTGCCCAGCACAGAAATTTTAGCAGTAGGGAAAGAGTTTGACATTTTGCATCATTTAGCGAAATGTCAGACATCTGCAGGGCATGAGAGGGCACTCGGCGTTCCTTCTCCATCTTCTGTGTCCTCTCGTGGGGATTTGGAGTCTGTGCCCAGGCATCAGACCCGCCCCCCCCCATCCCTGCACTGTGGAGGCGGCAGCAGCTCTCCACTGCAGCAAATTATCATTTCTTGTTGATGCCATATTCCCCCATATGTCCTCAGACTGTGTCTTTACAGCACATGGCTGTAAAGATTAAGGTTTAGAATAGGCTTAAGTGTGATGAGCCCACCCTTGGAGGCCTCACGGTTTTAAGGCTCTGGTCTTAACTCGCCGTTTTCCAGTTAGAGCTGAAGGCAGTTGCCTAGACAACAGGTCTGATTCATCAGCAGTGAATTGTCAGGGCAACCGTCTCTGGCCATACCTGGGATGTGCTGAACAGCACTGTTGTGCAGCAGAAACAGCTGTCAGACATGGAAGGCCACCCCAAAAACATCGCAAGTTAAAAAGGTAAAAGCTTCCACTGGGGTATCTGTTTGTTAAGCCGCAGATGGATTCTTTGCACCTGTTCACATCAAAAAACCGAGTACAGCTGCTCCACATAAGGAAAGAAAAATATTTTGGCAAATAAAATACCGTATCTCAGCACACTATGTATCCACATAACGTGACTATGTACAGCCCTTCAATGGTTTGTACGCAGCATCCTTTGTTTACACCGTCACCACCTTCTGGGGGATATTACTGATGTAATGTGGGAAGAAGTTCACTGTGTTGTTTCACAGAGAATTTGCTCTCCATTTCTTGTTGGCCTACAGCAAGGCACTCGTGTTGATTTCCAGTTTTAAATATTTCTTCCACCATGTTTTCTTTTAGAATATTTGCACTTTAGGAAAATTAATACATACCCCAAATGTATTATGGAGTGGGGGGGGGGAAGGGGGCAGGGGGAAGGGGAAATCACAGTAACACTTAGTCATCTATTATTTAAACTATTTTATAGGCTCTTGAATATATTTGAGCTTTTTTTTTCCCTCCAAATTTAGCCAGTCTTATGAGATATCAATTATTCATTTTCCCAATGTATTTCAAACAGTACAATCATAATTGAATAAAATACCCACTTACTCTATTTGACCAAGTCTCTCAACCAATAAAGAAATCACATAGCACAAATTAGAATTCTGGCAGAGCTCTTGAGTAACTATCTTTGGGTCCCTCACCTGTACTCTGCATACTGCACTTTCTCATATCTCATCTCTGTGGGAAACTGATTAAAGAAGAAGAAAATTGTAGCTGAGAGTTTGATTTTCTCTCCACCAACGAATGTACATCAGAAAAACTTTTCCAGCTCCAAGATCCAAAACCCCTCCCAGTCAGCACCTGCCGGCTTGGTCTCAGAGCTTTACTCAGACTTATTCCAGAGTTACACTGCTGTGCCTGTCCAGGTTATGTCCCCTATTTCTATATCCATTCATCCAAATCTATACTCTTTTTCCTAAAAGAGTGTCCCAGGTGCCAGCCTATCTAACCTCCAGCACCAAGTTCACTGCAAAGACTAAAAGAGATGACACCCTCATCACTTAATTGTATAGAATTAAAGGCAGGTGTCCACATTTTAAAGTGTATATTTTTGCTATTTTAAGGATGTAGGGTTTGGGGCTAAGGCTTTTGTTTTATTTTGCTCTCTCCCAAACTTCCCACAAATTCTGCTCTCTGTTAAATTCCCCCATACCCCTGCTTCCAAGTGGCCTAAAGAAAAGTCTATAGACAGATATTTTGTTCTTTCATATAGATCCTGTTCTGCTATAATGGAGAATTTGGACTGAAATGTTCTTGTTTGATCAGGGACTGCACAAACTCATCGAAACTTCTGGTATTAAAGTCTCCGTATTTTTAATGTGAGCGAGAGGCTGCCTTGTGAAACATTTTGCTATGGAGTTAGGGAATATCGTCACATTCTAGACTAGCTTCACTTGCCACAACTTTTCTTATTGCTTATCGTTATTTGGGTGTCAGGGTCCTATTTAAGTCACTTTCAGTTGCAAGTATGAAAAAACAGCATTGCTGGGGGTATCTGTCTCTTTCCAGCTCTGTAAGAAGGATATACTTCAGAAATGCCCCCTTGCTAGCATGGACAGGGAGAAGATGTGACATTTTGAGCACGGCAGTGAAGCAGTGTCCTCTACCTGTCCATAAGCCATTCTGCAATTGCTATGAGGCAGACTTCCTTGGATTTCCAATGGTCCAGACTGCAATTTCAACCAAATGCTTGAAACCCAGGTGTCTGGCAAACCCAGCTCTGAAAATACTAATCACACTCTGCTGGACACTCAGCGCTTCCCTTTCTCTGCCAGCCTTTGCCAATATTGCAAAACGACTGCATAACACAAATAAATGTTTCATAATAAAACCCTACCCCTCCAAGCCCCTCTGCACCTCTGAGCCTCAGGCCAGCTCAGCGTGGCCGCAGCTTTGCTTCTGGCAGTGGGACCGTCCTCCTTCCAGTGTGCCTCAGGCACTCCCACCACCTGGGGACAACCACCTGGGGGACTGGGACGTTCTGCTTTGGCAACAGTTTCTGCCCAATATCATGTAACTTGAGTGTCTCAGAAAACCACATGCCTACTTACAAGGAACTGGGGATTTCTTATACCATCATTTTCTGGTCAATATTTTGTTGCCCAGTGGAGTACAAGAACTAGCTATAGCACGGTATCTTGCCAACCAGCCTTGGGAGCCACAGGCAACCAAGCACAGCATCAGCCACATCACTCCTCCTGCATACCACAGGTCAGAGGAACTGGAAGCTTTTGATTCTATGAGGACAGCTCATTCCTGTCCATGAGGACCTCTGGCTATTTTTATATTTCTCCTTCCTAGCCTGTGCGTGCAAATATCAGGCTTATGTTTTCTTGATTAGAAGAATCTGGAATGACACAGGAATG
Organism: Recurvirostra avosetta; assembly: GCA_004023745.1. NCBI lineage: Eukaryota > Metazoa > Chordata > Aves > Charadriiformes > Recurvirostridae > Recurvirostra > Recurvirostra avosetta. The sequence goes on from SAYO01033224.1 coordinate 21,266, forward strand.
AAAAGCTGCATGCAGTATTTTAAGGAGGCCAAGGAATTTCAGCACTTCTTTAAACACTTTGGGCCTTTTTCAGCATCCAGACAAAATGTTACTAACTCCCTACAGTTCTAAACTGCTAGCTTTCCTATGCACTTAGCTTTATTTTTTTCTAAATGGCCTTCTTGTATCAAGGATTCTGAAGACTGGTCAACTAAACTCACTCACAATATGCCAGGGTTATCATTTGAAAAACATACCTGGATTTGTTTAGCAGACTGATGCTCTGCTTAAATCACAGCTTAATCAGAACAAGACTGGACATTTGTTTTGTAAAATGGGACCGATATTTGCAAACTTACTGACTCAACCATGGTTTAAAAATTAAATTCAAGTGACCTGGGTTTAAACTCAACTGATCTGAAAAAATCAAGTCAGAGAAAATAAGCAACGTATCTCCCAGCTGAAGCAATTACTTAATTAGTGACAGTAAAGTAACAAGCATCTCATCAGTTTGCTGTTTAAACAGCAAACAAGGCATTATCATGTATATCTGGCAAACAGGTCTTGGTGAGTTGAGAGATATATTTAAGAGAAAAGATAAATGCAAATAACAGGAGCCATTTCACATTCAACATATGAGAGAGTAAAAGCTGAAAAAGTATCTCAATTATTTTGTGACAGCTAAAACAAGAATTTTTTTAGTGTCATCAGGCCTCGAAGACAAAGCTATGCTCCTTCTATCTGCCCTAAGATTTCTGCCTTTTGCCTTTACAAAATTTCAAGGTATTTCTAGATGAACGTATGTGAGTTATCTTCCTGATGACTTAGTAACAAACAACTTTTATGCAGCCAGTGCAGAACTGGAGTTAGACTCAGATATTCCTTTTTTGAAATCTAAAATACACTGAAACCTTGACCAAGGGAATGGTACTTTGTAAAATCTGCACCCTGTAGAGGGCTTGTAAAGAAAAACCTGCTGGGTCGTAAATACCAGAGTGGTAATAAGTCCACAAAAAATTGTTGGTTCAGCAATTTTATCTGTCCTGTTCTTTTGTACTTGGTGTAGGAAACGCATGGCATTTTACCAACATCAAAGTCAGCCAAGTCAGGTTCCGCTACCTACAACAGGTGTCTTAAACTGCTTATCCAAATCCCACGTCCAATTCACTGGACACAAACCCCACACTATGCAACAACATTTTAAAAGTCACAAAGCTTGTGCTGGGGCCGCTGTGCCACATGAAGATGGAGCATCAGCCTCCTGCACTGTCACTGGTCTGGCACGCTTAAAAAAGGGCAAACCTCCATCACTGCTAAGGACAAGAGACGTAGCCCAGGCTGAAGTAGGCAAGCCAGTCTCCACCATCCTTCCTCTGCCTGGCGGTTTACGTGATGGAGGTTTGCCTTGTTTTTATAGCAAAACACTGCTGGCTGGAAAGGACTGGATAGTGTTACTAAAAATGTTGCCTGTTTTAGCACGGGGGATGAGCAGGCTTAGAATTAGTTAAATTACATACACTTCTGCACCGTTCTCACATTTCAGTGTGACAGTCTCAATTACAGATGACAGTTTCTATTAACAGAAAAAATGCACAGAGTGAGGAAAAAAGAAAAAAGTTTCTGGATCTGGCAGGTCTCAGGAGGAAATCCCAACCCCATGACAGTAGCCTCCTCATTCTTGCTCATAAAGGCTTGACCTGCAGGGAGGGGGGGAAAGCCTGCTATGTCATTAATCACGATATCTTTCAGATATCTTGTTCTCAGAGGAAAACAATTAATCTAGAGGCCTCTGAAAAGCAGGAGCAGCACACCATCGTGCTTTGGCATGACTGCATGAGTATGACATAGTTGGACAAAAAAGGCTTTTTTTTCCCCCTCCTACAAGAGCCTCAGGGAATTCGGCTTCCTCTCAGTAACTCATGCAATCTACATAAAGCTATTTTTTGCCACAGGCACTCAGTGCTGTGTGACTGAACGCTCTGGAGTAACACTTCTTGGTAACACTTATTCTTGGCAACCAAAGAGCCGCTCGGGGGCTTGCTTATAAAACAGGCCCAAAACGGGGGAAATGCGCAGGAAAACTGCTCAGGACTGCTGTCCCCAAAGCTTAACGATAGCCGGAGAGTAAAGGATAGTCCATTTTCTGTAGACATATTTCCTAACTTTCCAGGCAACTCTGCTACAAAGAGTGCTGAGCAGTTTCAGCGATGGCCATGAGATGCACAGAAGAGCTGGGCTGCCTGTCTTCTCGTCCATGGGGCTGCTAAAGACACGGACTGTATTTTTCATGATGCAAACTCCAGGGGATGAGATCTAATTTCCAGATGAGAGTAATTTTTTCTGATGAGTGCCTTAAGTCAGGAAGTAGGAATAAGGTGTATTTATTCAATTAAATAGAACTTTGACACTGATTTAATCAAAAAATGTGAAGGAATTATGCCTTGCAACACTTAGCAAGGCACCTGAATGTGATCTATATTGGCAGGTCGAGGGGAAAAAAGAGAAGGCACATGCAGGGTTTGAGGCAGGGGAGCTACCTAAGCTTATGGCAGCTGGATACACAAGTAGGATTTGGTTGCATGTTTGGGAGGAGGGTCCCCCCTTCCCTCTACCCTTTGCTAACAGGTATATTGAGAGTGGGGGAGAGGAAAGGTGGGTGAATGCCATCAGCACCTCTCCCCACTCCATTTCCTAAACAAGGTGCTGGTCTTTCCTTTGAAAGAAGCGCTCGGGATACAGTCAGCACTCCCATCCAGACAGAGGTCATAGTGAAGGGCAGCGCTCAAGAGCAGAGCGCAGTTTGCAGCTCTGCACATAAGCACAGGAGAAATTTGGAATGAGCTGAGCCTGTTCCAGCTTCTGGAACCAGGTCCTTGGGAGACGGCTTTGCTGGCACCATCTACACTGCTACTTGCCTTCACATGGCAGTCACCATTTGATGGTGCCTTTTCCTGCTTGTGCTCTATTTTAGATGGCATGGTTAAAAGAAACAAAACAAAACCAAAAAAAAAGACACAAACTCATCTTCTGCACACCTTACAGCTGATATTTCTTCAGTCCAAGACTAAACCCTTCCGTATTGACAGAGACTGTGTGCCCTGGGAACAGAGGAACTATCCAAAGAATAATAGAGCAAAGAAAGAGTCCCAATAAGCATAGTGTCCTCTGTTTCCTGCAAAAGAGTTCATTTAAAAACAAGCTTTCCCTGGGCAACAGTGCATACAATGGAAGAAGGCAGCAAAGAGTGGGGCTAGTGTGGTTCCAAGACCTAAAAGGCATTTCCACCAAAAGAAGGTCTTCCTGGGAGAGTCTGTGCAACCCATCAGCACCACCACATGCCATCAGCAGCATTCTGTCAGTTACTCACTACTACAAAATCGTATTATTTCAGATTAAACTTAAAAAATAAGGCACGTCAGCCTGCCATTTCCAACAGTGCCCAGCCCTGGCTATTTTGGAGACATCAAGGGATCCTCCCTCCCCTGCACTCTGCCATGCAGCGTCTTGCGCTTCATGGTGCTCACCTGGAGCAGCTCCTGCTACTCCCAGAGCTCTGAGGCCCCACTGAACATTTCCAGTTACTGCTGCCTACAGAACCAGGCTGCTGGCACAGGGAGTGCTCCTCCTCCTCCTCCACCCAGGCCAAGGCAAGTGAGGGACCATGGCTCTACAAACTGCAATACAACGACGTCTCTATCCTTATGATCTAGGACTTATTTCTGAAATGAAATTAATTTGATTTGCCCTTTCAAAGAAAAGCATCTTAGTCCATGTTTTAAAATATTTTTAATTAACAGAATAAAATAATGATTTTTTGTTACTAAATAATCAAGAAGTATTTCTAGTTAGAAAAACCCAAACAAACCACACACACACACAAAAAAAAAAAA
>SAYO01033224.1:25200-38372 GCA_004023745.1 Recurvirostra avosetta
AGGTCAGTCATGAGGTAAATCTCCCCTGCTACGGAGATGCCTGTCTGCAACCCTACCATTGCACGGGCAAGGCTTTCACCGCGGCAAAGCTGTGCTCACTGCACAACCACCACAAGGTAATACTGTTTCAGAACATGATTAATATCTCAACGTAATAGCTCATATTGCTCTGGCCAACTGTCAGATAACACGCTTGTAAGACAGCGCAGATGTAATTCAGAAGGCAATTGAATCCTCCATGCGACAGCTCAGGCAAGAGCTAAACCCAGTGAACAGCTGTGAAGATCCACCCTCGCTTTCTCTGGCCTCGTCCATTGCTAAGGTGCAACAAAAATAATACCTTTTTTTTTTTGGTGGTCCATCACCAGCGACGTAACTGCAGTAAAACTGGAAAGAAAAGACAAGACAGTAAAGTAGCAGAAAAAAGGAATACAAAGGAGAGGACTTGAAAGAGATGGGAGAAAACAAACCATCTTCCTAATCTTCATGTATTTTTGAAGAGACATTTCCTGCACCAACACCTTTCCAGACTGAGGGATGAAAATACAGTTTTGGCTAAAAAAAGGCTCATCTAGTGGCCCTAAAAGGCTGCTTTCAGATACCCAGAGGGTGTCTGAAAAACATTGAAGGAAAGGTAAAGCTCACAGTTACATGACAGACTGGATGGCAGAGATAACACGGAGCATGCCGGCAGCTCTCAGGGCGTGTCACAGAGTGAACTTCACCCTAAACATCAAATTCTAGAGACTTCTCGTCTTCTGACATCCAGTGAGAAACATCGCTCCTACGCCTGGGAGAGCAAAAGACAGAGAGCAGCTGGTTGACTTCAGCAACCAAATTCCCTAAAACATACTGCATGACACTTCTTGCTTCCTCAGCAATGTTCTGTGTCTTATATTATGAGATTATTTCTCTTTAAAATCCATAGATCAGAGTACTCATAAGCCCGTCTGGGGCCAAGATGGAGAGCACGAAGCTGCAGTTAAATGTCAGCCCACAAGGCTGTAACTAAAACAAAGCTGAACTCAAATTTAAACAAATCAGTACTGCTCCAGTGAGATATTCCCCTGGTACCTTTGTTCTTCTCACTACTTCTGGCAGAGCCGGGCAGCGAGGCCGCCCTCGTGCACAACATTCAGGCAAAGGAGAATTTTAAGTTATTCTAACCAGCATTTAAGAACAGTCGCACCGTATCACAGTCAGTGGGATCTTAGCACAGATTTGAATGGTTCATTGCTCAGGGACAGGTTTTTCACTTGTCTCAAACAAATAATAAGTTATAACATAGAGCTGCTGTAGCTTATGCATGGAAAAATTTGATGGCACACGTGGACAGAATCCAAGTAACATTAGAAAACTTTTTGCATAATATCTATACTATATTAAAGGCCTGAATCTTAGATACTTCAGCAAAGGCTCATTAAAGGGTTCTAGTATTGTTCTCTGCTAAATAATCTGTTTTATCACTCCCTCTCTCCTTGCCTATTCTTATCCAAGTCACCTACCCTGACTTTCCAACTACCTACACAAGAGTGGTGAAGAGAAACTTAGTAAAAAAATCAATTCACTGTATTTTCAACACTGACATATATTATTTCATTTACTGTAACAGAATTCAGAATTTCTCTTCTGCTGCACCGTGACTGTAACGACATCAAAAAGGTAAACTCAGATGCTACAGCTGTAGGACAAGAGCAGTCCAGAGACCTGCAAACACACTCAGAGCCTCATGCCGCTACTGGAGCAACATACCACTACTGGAGGCACAAACACTTTTATGCTCCTCAGTACATCGAATACTAAATGCATAAAAATACCAGCAGCTGCTCTGTGACAGAGTCTGAACCAAAGAACCAGCCAGGAAGGTAACTGATAAGATGCAAACTAATATTCTTTGTGATGTTGTTCTTGGCAAGATTCATAAGATCCACAGAACAGGGACTTAGGCGCATATTTCAAATCAGACAGACAATCCCACAGTTTAACGGGGGCAAAATGAAGGCAAAGAGAGATTTTTAGCAGAAAGATAGTTGTCAATGCCAAAAAATCTAGCTGAGGCAAAGATAAATGCACAGCTTCCACTGGGTTTATCACAGCAGGAACAGCACTCGGCATCACTGCACCCACAATCTGGGGCTGTTCCCACAGCACAGCTTTCCCAGGCTGGACTGGAACGCTTCACACAGGAGGGGCAGAGAAAACACAGCAGAGCACCCATGCTTGTTAATCAAAGATGAGAGCTTACCTAAACAACTGCATTTTTGCGTACTGAGATGGGAACAGTCACAACTTGTCTCCCACACATACAACATCCTTATGTTTTACTCTTAATTCAGCATCTCATGGGCATTACATTAGCCAATCTACAGCACAATTAAGACAACAGAAAAGCCTCACTGCAATGGATAAGGAAAAAAAAATGCTTCTGCTTTTGCAGACATTTTACCCTAATTACATTTTGAAACTACCTATTAGTCCATATAGATTTTCCAGTGAATGAATCAAATGTACGTAACACACGGTAAAGACACTACAGCAAACAAAACTGAGTTTGGTTGCCACGTTTCAGATTCAATTGCCCGCCCAGGCACAGACGCGTCCATTCGGGATGCCTGCAGTCCCAACCTGCCTAGAAAGATGGCTGTTGGACAAATTCTGGTTTCGTTTGCTCAGAAGCACAAGAGTGGTTGCACGGAGCATGGCCAGTTTCCCTCTGCCTTATTGGTGGCCAAGAGCTGATGCCCAGAGAAGACAGTAAGTATCAGGAAAATATCACTGCCTACCCTCCCAGCCTCCCAAGCAAAAGGCAGCGTACTTGCATTTAATGATACCGTATTTAAGATGATGTATTTAACAATCCCTGTAGTCAGACTGAAGCTCAACTCTAGGAGCTCCAAAAATCATGAACAGAAGTAGCTGTGGCTTAGCCTCAGCTCCCTTGCAAAGAGCAGCCCTCCTGCTGATGGGAAGAGTGCACCTTTGCACAATGTACAACTCAGACACCAACAAAAACAACGTAATATTATGTGGTTGCTCATTATTTTTCCTAAGAGAAAGCAAATAACATCTGTGTGATACAACTCTTTCCAAATACAAGTGGACAGTGGCAACAAAAGCTCTGGCTTTTAACAAATCTGGAACATTAAATCTCAGCTCTGATTTAAGACCGGTTCTTAGTTTTCAGTCCAAAGTTCCTTTTTGTGCTATGTGTACGCATATATTCCAAGCACGAGTAAATTGTCTTGGATCTCAGTTCACTCATTTCTTTGGGAATCATTTTACATTTGCAAAAGGATTAATGAAAATAGCCCAGAGTCTGATATGAACATCTTTGACTGTGGTATTCAACATCCCGTGCTCCTGAAGCTAATCCTCTTACTGTGATTAGCAGACGAACAGAAGGGTTGTAAGGAGGGACTTAAATGGGCTTTGGCCTCAACCTGGGTTCATAGCCCAGACCAGCTTCTACGCTTCTTGTGTGAGTTGCCCGAGCTGAATTTCAAAATCCCCACTAATTAAATACATTTAAGGAATCGCTAGGAAAGAGAGAAAAAAAATAAAGCACGCCACAGAGAAATAGAAGTTTATACTGTGTGTGCTCAGGGTGAAAGGAGTGAAATTTTTGTGGGGGGTGGTGGTGTGGGTGATGCGCTTACTGGAAAAGGTGGCGGTGTGTCTGTGCAGACTGAAGAACACACCTCGGAAGCAAACGACTGCTGCCTTCAGCGTCCAGGGCAAAATCACAGCTTCCAAGAGGAGGTGACGCTTATCTATCAGCAGCCGGAGTTCAGGCCTGTTTGAAGCACAGTGTGTCGTGCAAGGAGAGTTACCTTAAAGGAGAGGTACCTTAAAATCCTCTCCTCACACAGGATGTTGGAGCCCAGCTCCAGTCCCGTTGCTTCCCAGTTCCCTCTCAGTATTTACCTATTACTCAGTCATTGCTAGTAAGACTATAAAAAATTCATTATTTAGAAGGCTTCATCTTCACAAAGCTGTATTGCACAAGTTAGCTCTTCTGAGATTCATTTAGATCCATCTAATTACAACCAACTAGATCCACTGACCACACACATCATTCTTGGTAGACAGCAATGATTCACATGAACACAAAACTCAACTCACCTGCTCTATGGCGAGACACAGGACCTGTTTAATAATGAACAGCTACCAGTTTCCCTACTGGCCCCTCTCTCTATTTCCTCCTTCAAATTTATCTGCACCTTCCCACCAAAAAGCCTGTTTGGCTCTGTTTTCACTGTACAGATGATGACTTCATTCTGAAAACTGGTTCAAAACTACTAGATCCTGTAAAGAAGCCTAAACCACGACAAAGCCCAAGTTCCATTACTTCTTCCTAAAGCTAGCCAAGTTATATTAAGAAGTAGAACACTTAATTTGTTCAACCAAAGATATTAAAAAATATGATGGAGTGAGAAATTAACTTTAACCAGCAACCTCATCTTGAGAAAGTCCATACGGTTGCACTTCAATAGTGCCGCGGGGGCGGGGGAAATCAAGAGAGGAATAAAGTACAAATGCAGTTTTATTATTAGGAAATGGAGCATCCTGCAGACACGTAAAATGGTGTGTGTGGAGCCGGCCCCTCCTGAAATAACTATCTGATTAACACCTCTTGCAGAGTCCCTCTGGACAGCTTCCTTATGCACCCTCAGCCTCGCAGAGAAGCAGAGGTCCTCCAGCTCTCTGGGAGCGCCTTTAACCGGTCAAGCAAATTCCCTGTGTTTTGATAGGATTTTAGGTTACAGCTCTGCAAAATAACCTGCAAGAACATACATAGAAAAGCCACGTTAAGCGTTAAGGAATTGGCTTTGCTACTTCATGAGTCCCAGCAGAAGATGTTTGAACAGGATTTTTTAACAGGATTTTAAAGCTGGAAAACTTTAACTTCAAGAAATGTGTTCTGAAGGATTGCCAGCAAGCTGCGAAGACAGGAGTGAACCTAGGTAAGTGTGCACAATTAACCAAGAGCAGATCAATAGTTTAATATTAATATCAATGTCATCAGTGCCCACAGGGACTATAAGGAACTATTCCATCCTACGAAACACAGCAGTTTGTGTGCACATGCAGCAAAAACGTACAGCAGGAGGGAAGATGCTGGGGGTGGTGGCGCATGAAATGGTGAGATTTCAAAATGAACTGGACTTCCCGAAACAGAAGAGAGCTATCTCTGGAGTAACAGCATCTAAGTACGGCTAGAAGACTATTACCACACATCTTGTCTCTCTAAGGACCCACAAATTGCCGCAGGAATTTGGACGGACACATTTACCTGAACAGCATGCAATTGGATGTTTGACACGGTGCGGCAGTTTGTCAGAGTAACATGACCATAACATGACATAGCAAAGGGATCAAACACGTATCACAGCAAATCTATCAAGACGAGGAAATAATTTTATTTTTTTTAAGCTGGGCAACATACCTGGCTGAATGTTCATGTAGTAGACCCCTGGAGACAAATTACAATTTCAAAAATACTTTTGAAATTGATTTTGAGTTAATTTGTTGTCATTTTATATTTCAAAGATCTGCATTCCTCTGGGAGCGTCTTTGTTTTCGTACCAGCTGTTGAAGCCTTCCCCTGTTCTTGACCTTGCTGTTCAAGCATTGCAGATATATCCAAATATTGACTAACATCCCTCTCTTTTACAAATACAGGTGACTGCTGGCAGAACTCAGTCTGGTCATCTCAAAGCCTCACACTATACTCATTTTTCAAAGACACAAAGAATAAACAAAACTCAACAGGTATAAATGGACATTATTTACTGGCCTGGGGCACTTGGGGTTAAGCTGGGGCACCGGGATGCTTTCCCATGTGAGCAGTGAGCCCTCTTCCCCATGGACCATGGGCTCTGCTCGCCAGGATGTCTCCGAGACAGGCCGTGCCCTACACCTGCTGGACATACTGCACTTGCCACGAGCCAGGAGGACAAAGCCAAATGCGACAGGCTTTCAGGGTGCCAGAAGCATAAACCAGCTGCCACTCCAGGTTCAACCTTCTCTAGAAAGTGATGGTTATGGAGGTACTGAAACAAAGAGGTGCTGGTTAACTTGATGAACATGACCACGTGCATGGGGCTATGGTTTTAGCCCCATGGTATGACATTTGAAGTGGATTGATGGACCCTGCCTACTTGGGTACTGCAGAATAAAGATCAGTTTTAGGCTTTGCAAAGAACAGAATGACCTGAATATTAATTTTTTTCCTCTCCTTGCAGAAACATCCCCTAAAATCACTGGTGAGCAAGCTTCCCCAGACCCCATCAACCTGCCACAGCCACGTGCGCGGCTGCTTGCTGGCCGGCTGCACGTGCAGCACCGGCCACCTGCCAAGTCGACAGCCCGGATTGCTCTTCTGTCCCAGTTTGTTTCTGAAGGGGGAGAAAACCCTCTCTGTTGGTTTTTAGCAGTGCACATTATTTCTCAGACTTCCATTAGTAGTGACATTTACACAAGTCATATATTGGAGAGAGAAAAGTTTTTTTTATGATAATGCCGATCACGAGAGGTGTTGTTGATTTTTCTTTAAGACACAAGCTAATTCTGAAAGCTGCAGCGAGAGCACAAAGAGTCTCTGATAGCTCAGAGCTGCGATGTGCGATCTTCCTTGTATGGTGCGCATGTTCAGGCACAGAAGAGACTGTCAGTTTTGTGCCCCAGCACTGAAAATGTGGCACTTAGCGTGTATTTTAGACATGGTAACAAAAGGCACTCACACAGAACATGCAATAGGACCGAAGAAGGAAAGAGAAAAGTGCTAATAAGAGATACCAGAGCAGCATTTCTCATGGCCTGTCACACACCATTACCTTCATGGCCATTTCTGCTGCTTTCATATTGCCACTTCCACTCTGAAGAAATGCTTGAGTTAATGTTTATGGTTCACGAGAAACCCTGAAAGCAGGTTTTAAGCATAAAGCTTTACAGAGGCCTTGGAACTTTTATAGAGGTCTACAAATGTACTGACAAAAGATACGTACATTTTGTTTCTATTTTTCTCTCCATCTTCTTCTAAAAGAAGTCTTGTCACAAAATTTGTTAATTGGCATTTGTTAATGAGCTCTCTGACCATGAAGAAAGATGACTGTAAAACACAATGCTGAGATCATTTTCTATATTGCCCTTCAAGCTTCATATTTAGACACTATACTGCTCACACCACATCTTCACAAAGAAAAATTTACATTTTTAATAGCATGCCTTTTAAAACTAGTTTAAACTTAATAGGCCGCCAAAAAAAATAGAAAAATAGACAAAAATACATTTCTGTCTTGATACTAGAATTATAGCTGCACATGTAGGGGGTAACAGTAGATGGCAACAGCATTTATTCCACATTTCACTTCAATAGCCATCTCCCCCAGAGTAGATACGATGCAGAGAAGTAGGTCTATATTGTGTGATAATACCCTTTAACCACTGAAGCTCTCCACTTCCTTTCACTAGTATTTGAGACAAGTAATAGCATTGGTACTGAGCCAAAACTAGAAAAACCTAAATTTCAGTGAGATGTGAAGGAAGTCTAAAGTATGTGCAGATGAGGAGCCAGCCACTGAACAGGAGCGCTGTCTATTCTAGGTTTGGTGATGTGGATTTCAAGGACCCCAGTCCAACTCTCAATGGGGAGCGCAAAGTCTCACATTACCGTCCCTGAGAGGGGGCACACTGAAAACTTCAGATGAGCTACCAAGTTTTACATAGCAGTGAGGTACATCAATTGCTGTGGTCCAACTTGTGCACTGATCTAAAAGCAGAGAATGAAATGACTGTGAGTATGCAAGCGGCATCTTCCAAGCTGAGTTAACTCTCATAAGTGATTGTCCCTTTTTGCTGTAAACTCTTAACTAATAAGTTACATACTATGGGTAAAATGAAGATAAGCTGTCTTCCCTTTAAAAACTTACCCTTCACTCTCATCGCTGAGCTGCAGGCAGTGATATTTACTGCTCCAAACACAATTTTTATGTTCATCAGGATTGCAATACTGTACATGAGGCAAACATGTTTAAAATATTTTCTCAGGTATTTCTGTTTAAGAAGCTTTAAAATTTCTCCTTCAGTGAAGTGGGAGCAGAAGTTTCTTCTCTCACACCTCTCCCTCAGGCTGTCAGAAGCCACCATGCAGCCTCCCGAGAATTCACACACCTCGAGGATGTGCCACCAAAAACGCAAAATGTTCATCCGGAGCACAGGAGGATGCACATGAATGCACCCTCAGATCATTCCTACTGTTTGGATTTGAGGAAGAAAACATTGTTCCCAAACTCCAGATCCTCCTATGTAATTGATATTACGATACTTTATTATGAAGAAAAATAAAGAACATATTTCCAGCAAATGAAATATGCAACATTCATACATAAATCCTCGTAAGTTTATCCATTACGTGAATGTTTTATCCTGGCTTCATTTCAGGGTTGGCTGATCCTACCCTCTCCTTTTGTCCTGTAGGACAATTTCCACTTCTCGTCCACCCAAGTGATTTGTTCAGTGGCTGCAGCTATAAAGGCACCTACTCCAGGACACACCTAAGGACACAAGATGGAAGAAGAGAGAAGGGGGCGGGGGGCTAAGGGACTTCCTCCTTGACCTGCTTCCTCAGCATGCCACCTCCCCTTAAGAGCAGACTTAGTAATCGTTATCAACAGGGGTCCAGGGCATCATATGCCGCCTGTCTCCTGACAACAGATCAACACACAGGGCTTGAGACGCTGCTCTTTGCTGTAAAGTGCGCTCGCTGCAGCAAGCCCAGGGAGGTAACAAGTGTACATGCTTCGGTATTTCACAGCTGATATTTCAAAGAAAAGAAGGAAGAAGAAATTACAGTTTCCCTAAAAAATCCCTTTTGGATGAAGTTTGGAGGACAACCGTTATTTACTCTTTGATGACAATATGTCCCAGAAAAGATCAAGGTAGAGGAGTTTAAAAACCTTCAAAAACAAGATCTAAGATCGAAACCCTCCAACACCATGACCCAAATACACAGGCACAGCTTTTCAGCACAGGGTAAAAAAGGCAAAACAGAAATAGCAGCTTCAAAAGGGAGCCACAAACAACGTTCATATCCAGAACAGACCAAAGAGATCAGTAGAAAAAGTTTTCGGCTGTCTCCAACAGTTGAAATGTCCTGGGAGTAAGTTCCCCAAAATATACTTCCAAATGCCAGCAGATAAAACCTACATTAGTCATAATCTGGTAATTCACAAGCCCAGCATAGCTGTGCTAAATCCCTTCAGGAAAAACATAGAAAATAAGTACGGAAATGAAGCAATGAGGATAGGGGAGAAAGACTGGGAACGTATTGGTCTCAGGAAGAAATGTGAAGAAGCAAGGAAGCAACTGTGGCTTTTACTGCCTCCACAGCTGGCATTTTATTGGGGTTTCTTTTTTTTTTTCTTTTTAAAAAAAGCATCACTAACATTTTTGTTCATGCATAGGTATTCAGTTTGCCAGCAGGTTACCCATTCCTTCTGCTGTAAAAACTTTCTACTGCTCCTGCAGAAAACCCTTCTGTACTAGCTGTTCTGTTGTGGCCCTTCTCATGCAAGCTCTGCACAGTCCACTGACACCTGGAAGACCTTGCAAAATCTTGCCATCCACCACCAGCTCACACAGTTTCTCCAAACGCATACCGCAGATTCCCAGTCTGCAGTATTTGCCTGTATATTTGATTTTAAACTGGTCTCCTGCATTCATGGGCTGACTGAATTCTGCACCCTTTCCTAAATTGTGCCTTCTCAGAGCTTGGATTTGACTGTGTGCATGGTATTGGAGTTCCCTCAAGCCTTCATAAGCACGCTTCAGTGGTCAAATTTGGGTGGCATTGTTGAGACTTAATTTTCTGCCCATCTAGTCTCCAGCTGCTGGGAGTGATATGGAGGAAACAGATGTCTTGGCTCATGAGAATGGCTCTTCAGTCTTACACCAGGCAAAACCTAGTCTCCGTTTTCACCTTCCTGTCACATTAATGGCTCTTCTCTCTGAGCTTCCATTTCCACCAGGGTACAATGGGATGCGCTCTGTAAAACCTCCACTTGCCACCTCCCTTTCCAGAAAGCTCCAGCACCTGGAGGTTTCTGAATACCCCATCTTCTGCTGCTCATTTCACTCCTGTCACTGGATGTTTTCAGTAACTGCTCCACTGCAAGTTGCCGAGAGTAAGTCAGCTTCACACAGCGTTCACGTCCTGCCTGATCAGTGCTGGGTGTCACCAGCCCAGCTGTCAAAACCTGCACCGGCGCCGAAAACCGAGAACGTGAAAAAGGGCAGGTTTGGCTCTGCTCTGGAAGACAAGCATTTCTGCACAGCCGGGGGCATAGGCATGGTGAGCAGGTAGCACTTTGCTCAGGAGGAAAAGAAACCGAATAGAAAGGAGTAGTAACTGTCCAGAAAACAGTGTATCGCCGAGGGCAGAGGGTGAAAGGGCGGCATTATCTTATTCTAGGAATTAGCTGGCTGACTCCAGAAGTCCTGAGTGTTTCTAGGACCTTCAAAATACCCCCAGTTGTTGTTTAAATTGATGCCTATCCTCTGCTTTCGGCTGGCAACATTCAGAGTGACGAGGAAATTATCACAGCACCGAAATGGGAGGAAGGCAAAGATGTGCCTGAGGTAAGACTGGCCTTTTAGGAAGGCCAACAAGTCAGATGTGGAAATGCCACATGCTATCATTAAGAGCCTTTTCATATTGTACTTGTTTCTTTTTTACATACACAGTGGTGTAGTTTGGGGAGGGGGCTGGGGGGCAAAGCTTTCCTTTGGTTAGGGGAGCAGCTGAGATGAACTTTGTTGATCAGTCTCTCCTCATTGCACGGGGCTTCCTCACCTCGAGTTTCACAGTCAGCGTTTGGACTTGCTCTTCATTGCACACACTACCCGCAGGAACGAGCAGTGGTTTTCCTTTAGAGAAATCCTGCGCAGCAAGTCTAAGGAAAGACCCCAATCACAGCGCCAGATGCTGAGATACACAACAAATGATGGATAAACCCCGCTAGAAAACCCTCTGCGTGCTGCACACAAGTGCTTTCATCTGCAAGGCACATGCTTGGCCCTTTAGAAGGGCCATAGCAACCGCCCTCTTTTCCACGTGTTTCTACTGTCATGCATCTTACGTAGCCCAGAGGCCAAAACCTCTGTTTAATTCCCTTCATCTGATTTAATTGACGGTGAGCATTTCTTAAAATTATAGCTGCAATGGTATTTTTGGGAGGCAGCACCTGCTCCATCAGCCCGGTCCTTCTATAACGGCAATGCTGATTCACAGAGGCCAACACCAAGAGGAGAAACCTGGGTGTGTATCCAGAGGAGAAGTCCTCGGCTTTTGCACAGCGCTTGGCTGTTCACGGTGCTGCCCCGCGCATCCGTGCAGACAGGTACGTGCCTAAATCTGCCTCCAGGGAAACAGAGGGGGGAACAAGCAAAAAAAGCACAGTGACTTCTGCAGGTCATGCAGTAATGAGCAACAGAGCTAAGAATTGTAAATATTATGTTTTTACTCAACAAAAAAGTATCAGTTGTGCTCTCTTTGCTGCCAGCCGATGTTGGAGGAACCCTGGCCTGAAATACTCTGCCACAGAAGAGCTACCCCAAGAGCAGCTGTGACGTTTTGTGTCCACTGGTGAGGAGGAATAACCCAAGCATTATCACTAGATTTCACAGGACTCTTGTAAATGAGGTAAGCATCATTAACCCTGCTTTACAAGCAGCAGCGTTTCTTGCCCAAGGTTACAAGTGTCCCTTGAGGAAGAAGCAAATTATGTTAATTTGACTAGCAAAGATCCTATGAGCCACTGCACTGGAACGCAACTTTCATGAAATCTTGCAATGACTTCATGTTCTCATCTCGTCACGTGGGTAGTCATGGGACGATCTCAGCCCGTGGGGGCTTCGCATGAGCCTGCAGGTCAGAAAGGCATCCCGCACCCCAGCGGAGCAGAGCCCGGGAGAGGGAGCCCATGTCCCCAGGCTTCGGCACACACCGCAGATGCTCAAAGATGCTCAAAACGAGCACCTCCCGTTTCCTTCCCTCCCTGGCAGAAAGTTCCCCCAAACCTTTTTACTGTCCTTGCTCAGCAAGACCAAAGGCGGGGCAGTGAACATGCTCCGCCTGCAAATGACATCCACCGGGCTTTGGGAAACAAAAGAGTTAGCTCCTACTCCTGTCAGGGTCCTGGGCACAAGAGGGATGTGGGAGGACAGGCTCAGTGTGCGAGAACAACTCTGCACCGTTTTTCAGAAAGGAAAGACTGTGAGTAAAAACAGCAATTCACTCCTCAGCCTCCCGGCACTGAAAAATATATAGAGGACGCAGGCATCGGTTCATGGAGCTCGGATTTATTAGGAAAAATCTGCAAATCTGGGAACTGGCCACCAAAAAAACAGACGGGGCACTGAAATACTGCATTTCTCCCCCCGGACACAACATGAAAGCCAAACAGGATAGGCACGCGAGTGCAGCACACCTCCCAGGTCCAAGGCTAATAAACAGCGATCAGCAACTTCTCTGTCACGGTAAGGATGACTGAAAGCTGGAGAAAGAGATTGCCAGCAATACATAAGGTTAAATCAAAAGGCAATAGCACTGGGAGAAAGCATCCAAGAGGAGTTTTTGTGAAAATTCTGGATTGTTTACTGTAGGGTTAGGATAGCAAAACTGCTGCAAAACTTGGACTGCATGGGCCAGACCTGAGCACTACAGGGTCTCAGTACTGCTGTTTCTGAGGACATGGCATCAGATGGAGAGCATTTTCTGTGTGGGAGAATATGTGCATAAACCCACTGCTTGTTGTATAACTCAGCTTTGCATATACATAAACATACACACATTTTAGTAAAGAAGACACCGTTCCCATTGCCACCACTGTATGCGTCTGTATATTTTTTCTGCTGAGGCAGTACGAATGTACTGAAAATGAGTGAAACTCTGTAGATGCACGTATAAACCATATAAACCCACGCACCCAGGGAGCGTGGGCGATACTGAATACGTGTTTAAGCACTGAAAACCACTTCCAAAGGTAATAACCTTCAGAATATTGTGGTGGCTTGCAGTAGTGATTCAGTGAGATGCTAATACTGCTTAGCATCTGGCTCCATTTCAGGTGTAACATTTACACAGACAAAAAGTAAGAAAAAAAAAAAAAAGT
>SAYO01033224.1:48065-71795 GCA_004023745.1 Recurvirostra avosetta
AAATTAATTTTTAAAGCTTAAAAGATAAGTTAGTGTTGTTTAATGTCCCGGGAAGCAGGGATTACTTTAGGAAGGTAACCAAACAACACTATCTGAAGTACATAAAAATATCAAAACGTTAATTTGAGATTTTACAGTGAAATCTGAGAGACATACGCCCGCGTACTTCAGGCTGCCCCCTCTGCTGGGGAAGTGGGAGCTTTGTCACCTCAGTGTGGTGACACAAGATAAAAAAGAGGAGGCCACCACCCCTCAAACAAATGCCGTCTTTGGGAGATCTGAAAAAAAGCACCAAAGCCCCACGCAGCTGTCAGCCCCACCGCATCTCAAAGGGGTTTATACAAAACAATGACGGATTTCACACTGGAAAACACATACACCCCAATTACACTTTTTGGCTTTTAAATGTCATTCTGACATGAATAATACAATTTCCAGATACGGAAAAAAGCCACTTGATGCTGCTCTGGCTGAGAAGAGCTTTGAATTGCAAAATCCTTCATCAGGCCATAAAACTACAGCAGAGATTTGCTCTTGCGCAGGGCGCTGATTTCAGAAGACCCATATCTGGGTATTAAGTAGCAGAAACGTTTGGCAGATGATCAATTGGAAACTAAACTGAAAGCCTCATAACGTATTGATTTCCCATTCATTAGAGACCAAAGCACCTTGTCCTTCCGCACACAGGGTACAATGCCTGTTTCATCATTCATGTAAAAAATTCAAACCCTGAGCTGCAAACCACCACTGTTCGTCACCTTGTCATTCCACTTGACAAGCTGCTTCTTGCCAATAAACAACCGACTTCTCTGTAGTGGGAAGTACCATTTAACAGACTCAAAAATATAGCCAAGGTACATAATTATCCCCCTAAATACATACCAGTTGCATGAGCCCCTGCTCCTAGTTACTAGTTTCCCCTTTCTGGATCTCTGGTGAACTTCAAGCAGTGATTCAAGCCTGGCGTGCCCTGGGCAGCCACCACAGTCTGGTGCCACTGCCTCCTTCTTCATGTGCATGAGTGCAAACCTGACACCAGGGGCCGGCACAGGCACTCTGCCCAGCTGAAGCCGTAAGCTGCTTTAACTGAAAACTCTGGTTTTAAAAGATCTCTCGGGAACATTTTTTGAGAGACCCGTGTCTCTAACGTCCCATCGCGGTCCGGAGCAGGCTGCAGTACATCCAGCCAACGCCTGCCATCAGTTGAGGGAAGCGTGCACTTCACAGCTCAGGCTGCAGGTCGGGTTCGGTGGTAGTTGCAATGGGTTGGGTGTACAATCACACATACAGAACCAAAGGCAACACGTGGTGGGTGCTTCTCACAGTCCAGGTGGAAAGGTTTTGATAGGTTGACCCTGAGACACATCTCAGGTTATTCCAGTTTGGGTTCAGGGCAGCTGCATTATTCCCTACAGCCAGCATCCTTCACCCCAAAGACACCTCTCCAGGACATCAATTATAATGATATTTTTACCTGTTTTCCCAGAAGTATCAAAATAAGAATCCCCAGCAATTTCCCTCACAGACACAACAGATTTGAGCGTGTGTTAGACATTACCACCCTTACTATCATCAGATTAGGTGGGAGAACTTTTTTTTCCCTTTCAAACGGAACTCTTACTCCATAGTACCTACCTTTTTCAAATGCTGGTCTTCTGTAAAAATCATAGGACAATTAAAGTTGAAAGGTATGTTTGGAGGTTTGTTATTCAACCTTCTGCTCAAACTGGGGTCAGCTATGAGGTCAGTTGAGGTTGCTCAGAACTTTATCCAGTAAGGTGTTGAAAACCTCCAAGGATGGAGACTGCACAGCCTCTCTGGGCAGCCTGTCTCCGTGCTGAGTAAGTTCTTCTTTATATTTAGTCTGAACCTCTCATTTCAACTTTTATCCTTTGTCTCTCACCATACATCACTGTTGAACGTCCTGGCTATGCCTTCTCACTGACTTCCTTGCAGGTACAGGAAGGCTGCTCTGTCCCTCTTCCCCACCACGAGCTTTCCCTTTTCCAGGCTGAACAAACCCAGCTCCCTCAACCTCTCCACACAGGACAAGTGCTCCAGCCCTCAGACCTCCTTGGTTACCCTCCTTTGGGCTTGCACCAGTTCATCCGCATCCTTCTTGAACCAGGGGGCTCAAAACTGGATACGATTTATCTGTACGGGCCCTCACAAGTGCAGATAAAAGGAAGGCTCTTAATCACTTCCCTTGACCTGATGGCCGTGCTCCTGTCAGTACAGGCCAGGGTGCTGTTGGCAGCCTCTGCTGCCAGGGCACACTGCTGGCTCTTGGCCAGCTTGCTGTCCATCGAGAACCCAGGTCCTATTTGGCAAGACGATCTCTGAGTCCAAACCACCAGTTTCTTTACCCATCTGGTTGTCCATCTACCCAGACTGCAAGGTCCTAACCTTGACACAAAAACATGGCGGGAGAGAGTAGTGAAAGCCTTGCTGAGTCGAGCTAAAAAACACCCACGGCTCCCCCCAATCCACAAATTCTATCATTTTATCATAGAAGGCAACTACGCTGGTCAGGCGTGACTGACCCTGGCAAACTGGTACATTCCTGCAGACCGTTTCCAACCACTTCTCTTTTATGTGCCCAGAAACACGTTTGTGAGGACTCACTGTGCGACTTTCCAGGGACAGAAGCAAGGCTGACTCCCTGCAGTTCCCTAAGTTGCTCTCCAGGCTTTGCTTGAAGATGGGTGCAACATTTTCTTTTCTCCAATCACCAGGAATTCCCCTGATCTCCACTAAAGATGGTCATCAAGGTGACCGGGTAGCCTTGCAAGGACATCAGCTGGTTCTCTTACCACCTTGGATGGAGCCCGCCAGGTCTGGTGAATTTGTATGGTTTGAGTTCTCTGAAGTAACCCCTGCCTTGATCCTCATCCACCGCTGCTGGCTCTCACCCCCGCCTTGACCCTCACCCACTGTGGCTGCCTCTTCTCATCCTACCTTTTCACTAACCACATGGGCCTGGGAAACCCTGTCAGTCAAGACAGAGGCAAGGAAAGCTCTGGGTACCTCAGCCATACCTGTGTCTGCTGCCACTAAATCACTCATCCCATTCGGTAACAGTCCCCTGTTCTCCTTCTGCAGCAAATCACGCATAACTCTTGAAAGGCAAAATCATCTGCAGCACGTTAGTTAGTAAATAGTCTGGAGGAATAAGTCAGATTCAGTCCTAGTAATAGGAAGAATTCAAATGGTAGTTGCTAAGGGATTGCTCTGATGCTTCAAGTGGAAAACAGGTGTGTATTCTCTATTTGCACATCCAGAGCCCTCCAAAGACATTAGAAATAACACTGCTGGGACGAAGTCATCACACAGCAGCTTCTGGCAGCAACGCTGGAGCCCAGACCTTTGGACTTGGCAGTGCCAGATGCCTTCCCAGCCACCTTACAAAACATGGTATTAGGCTCTGGCAGACGTTCAGAGCATCATGAAGTCTGCTGTTGCAATGAGGATTTGAATGATCTCAAGCTGGTTGTTCAAGAGAAAGATAAACAGGAGAGGTCTCACCGCCTTTTAATTACAAAAAAAAAAGATCAAGAAGTTAAGATGACTCGTTCATAAAGGCAACGGGAATAGAGAGGTGAGGAACACCAGTGTGCAACTTGCACATCAGGAATCCACAAGTCAAAAAAAAGAAGTGCCAAACCATTCAGATTTCACGTGGTATTCTCCCTCCCACTTCCCAGAAATACAACTGGATGAATGGATATTTTAAAAGCGGGACTAAGGAGGAACAAAAAGTTACAGCAAGCATGTAATACTTTCTAAAACCTTGAAAAAGTGGCCCTCAGAATGACCGCAAGTCAGCCTTTTGAATGGGAGGGATGACTACACAGAAGTAGTACCAGGTCATATTGCCAGTGTGGTACTTCGCACTTGCATTAAGGCACTGGATTATTTTGTAAATAACAAAAATCAGCTGCAGACACAGAATGGCTTAGTCTCAGGAGGAAAGAGATTGGACAGAATGCCTTTTACGGTAAGACAAGAAGCCAGTTCAGCAACGTGACATTCTTCTGCGAGGCAATGAAGGACGGGCATATTTCACAGTTTTCAGGAGAACTATCAGAGCACACATGAACTATTACTGCTTAAAAGGCACAGCAGGCGTTGCCTGAAAGTTGCAGCAGGAAGGAGAAAAGCAGCAGAACTCTGTTTCACTTTCAAAGGTCAGCACCGCGTTCGAGAGATTTCCCCGCTCCTTAGGGGAACATCAGGACTGGTGCCTAGACAAGAACGACTACATTTTTCTCATACTAACAGTAATACTCATTTCGACGTATTATTTAGCTGAGCCTGAAGTGTTTATGCATAACTTTTTGACTGCAAACTGTACACATTGCTAATGATATACAAATATTACTTGTTTTGTCTCCTGTATTTGTGCTATGTTGCAATTAACAGGCATTTAATGTTTTAGATTGCAAGCATCCTTCCTGCTTTCCACACGAATTTCTTCAGAACTGCTATTTATAAACCGTTGTTTTCCCCCTAGCTCCGGATTTTACAGAGTTCACAGAACAAAATACTCTGAAATAGCACTGACACATGGCCCCGTTTAATTATGGATCAACAGCTTTGTTATGGTTCTTGTTGCTCATTCCTACCCTGCTTGGAAAAATAGGAACTTTAACTCTGTACAAGGGTCTCGGTACAAGCAGCTCTTAAAAGCCCTTTAAATAGACATGTATGCCTACCAGTGGTGACATCTTGTGGTTGTCAGGAAAATAGTTCCATGTGCATTTCACCTCTACAGAGTTTATTGCAGACCCACCCTCGGGCCAGAGCAATCTGGTGGCAGCACCCCTCTGCCCCCCATAGCCACCGGGGGACCTTTCGGACACCCCATCCTTCAGGAGCAGCTGCAGGAGAGCACAGTGGGTGAGCACCCAGGAGCTGCGACCGCTTTGGGTGAACTTTCCATGCCTGTAATCAGCAGTTTTCCTTAGCCAGTTCCCCTCCTTATGCCTCCATCTTCACTCCACATGGCTCTTACCACTGCTTTTTTTTGATCCTACCTTTTATCCCTTGCTTAGAGGGGGATTCCACCCTCAACTCCACTGCTTTATAAATAATGGCAACAAAGAGATAGTCCACCTTTTACTCCTAGCAGATCCTTCTTCTAGAAGAGTGCTTGCCTTACCTATTCAGATTACAGCGTTCTACAGTGAGGACAAACGTGTGTTACGTTTGCCTGGTGGACTGGATATATGGTACCGGATAGGTCTCAAAACACTACTTTACAAGATACTTTTTAAAGCATATAAGCTATTCGTATCACTGGAGTAAGTTCATTTTTTGTATTTGTGGTAAGACACGTAGGATGTATTTGTACTGTACTGTCACTCTTTAGCAGTCCAGTTCAAGTGAAACCAAAACTTTTCACACCTAGGACTAAGAGACAAGGAATGAAGAGGTTTTATCATTGCCTCTGCTTGCGTTTTTGGAGCCCATACTTTGCCACGGTAACTTCTCCCTCTCTACAATACTTTTACATCAGAAGCATTTTTTAAAAGTAGTAATTTATGAAGTGCTAATGTCACTACAAATCAGCGAGTACCAAATACTGTGTATCTTAAGACAGTTCACAGGATCCCGTTTAAAAAGTAGCTGAACACATTAGTGTTTGCTTTCCAGCAGCAAGGCGGTACATTTAGTTCTGCGTACTACTTGCCGGCTGCTCAGGAACATTACTAATTATATTACATGCGTTAATGCAATTTAGCGTTCGTGTGGGACATCATCTACCCTTTACATTTAATCCACAACAGTCTCTCAAACTCTCCAAAATAACTGCAGTCTAGAAGTCTAGTAGCACATCTAGAGAAAGCACGCATAGCCCGCATTCACGATGTTGTTCCTGGGTGTTATGCTCTCCTTGTAGTTTAATCCGTTGCCTTTTCCACTTCTGCTGCTTCTCATTCAAAGCTCTTTATCTCCCCAGCTAAAGGCTACTAAGACAGTCCTACCCATCCTCGTTTCTGCACCCGATCTGTTGCTAGGGCATAGGAAAGTACCAAGACTAGTTTCCTTCTTGTTCCCTTTATCATCAACTGTTCCTCATATAGCCTGAACAAAAGCCGAGAAAGATCGAGCAAGCAGCCTAGACAACCACAGAGTTTTAAGAACAAAACCCGATTCCTTTCAGCCAAGCGCTCCCGCGGTCAGAGCCCTAGGACAGTATCTGAATATCGAGACTTTTCACAAGTTTTCTGGCCTTACAACATGCACCACACAACACAGGGATCTTTGAATATACTTCTGCTTACCCCCCACTTAAAACCCAGAACCTGCTTCAAACTTCCAATTTTACCTTCGCTTTCTAATAGAACGAGGCAAGTACGGCAGAAATGCTGTATTTACCAAGTGGTGAGCACCGCATTTACCGTTTGGAATGCTCCAAGCAAGAGCCCATCTTAACAATTTTAAGCCTTCAGCCTTGGCAAAGACTGCCACCCTGCAGCAGGTCAGCCGAGTAACACGGGAAACACCACCGTGCTCCTGCGTCCCCAGCTTGAGTGTTTTTCCAAGTTCAGTTTGAGTGTTCCTTCCTGATGGTTTCGGCACCTGAGGGTAATCAACTTCCAAAACCTATGCCTAAACCAAGTGACCAAAATGCACTCCCTGTTTAGCAGATCCCTGAGCCTTTCCAGACAAAAAACTTCTAAATACTAAGTGCAGATAACTTTTGGCAGTGCTTGGTCTCTGGTGACTGACTTCAAGAATCTTCTGTTTGGAACAAGCTCATTAAAGCTTCGTAATGACATTACGTGGCAAGGCCAGTCAGCCACGGCTACAGCTACGCCACGGGTGAAATGTTGTCTCAAACTGATGTCAGGCCAAGTGTTAGCTGATATTTTTGTTTGAATCCTGACTTGAACTGTATCAATGATGACTAACCACAAGGCCATGCATAAAGTCAGAGTTTTCCTTGGCGTGAGTGGGCGTTGACTCCTTCCAAATATATTTTGCTTTATCAACCCTTTTACAACGGCTCATCTCATTACATGCTCCGACACGGGGCTAACCGGGCTCGCTTAGGGCATTTATTTGATTGCCTCTTGCCTGATGGTCTAAACACCGAGGACTTCTACAGGGCCAACACTACTAGTCAAAGTAACGAGGAGGTGGCGGAGGAACCTTCATTCTTCTGCGGGAGGAGGGAGGGCAACTGCCAGGGTGCAGCGCACAGTGTGTTCCTCCACGTGGCAAGACACTACAAACTTGTATTATTAGAAAAATGAAAGGAAAAGAACTTTGCTAGGAAGATCATCCACCTCATATGCCCACGCGGCTCTGCAGTTTTGCCACGTTAGGTTAGTTTTAACCTGCAGCAGAAAGGCTGACCGGTTGCAGACACACAGGTCGGGCAGATGCCCAACGCAACCGGCTGGAAACAGACCAAGCAAACAGCCCTACCTTTTATTTCTCTTTTCTGTACCATCAAGGTAAATTTATAATTACCATCAGTATCAGTGGCTCTACTTCCCCTGAACAGGCCGTGTCACAAAAAAGAGCAGATTTTAGAGGAGGTGATGTAATACTTCTAGAAAGTCTCCTCTTCACCTGCGTATGTTAGTTAGCAGATCAGTACAGATGCAGAAGAGTTGCTACGTCAGAGAAAGCAAATGCTTTAACCAGAGCATGGCATAAGGAACTACAACATACTTGCATGGAAGTATTTGTTCCCCAATTCTGGACCACCCACAAAGCTTCAATTGGGCTTTTGCCTATGAGCAGGTCAGTCCTCCTCATCCAGTGGAGCAGCGGGCTCAGTAGTGTGACATTCCAGAAAGAGGCAAAGTATTTTGTGCTTTGACACAAAGATCCAGACCTCCTTCTGTGCCACAGAAGGACCAGGAGGTCATTTGTGGATACATTTTGAGCTACCCCAAACTCCCAAACTGTGAGTTTTAATGGTTTATGGATGTGGCCTTGAACTGAAGTAACTGCAAACGTAAGTGACAAATCTTTAACCATTTCTTCTGCCACTTAAAGTCTCAAGAAACTCTCCCTCAGGTTGTCAGCTAAAGTGCTACCCCACAGGAATGTGGCAATGTTGTAAATTCACAAATAATCCAAGGCATACAAGATCAGGGCTGCTATTTCAGAGAAGGCTCACAAGGTCCCTATGGCACACTTTGCAGGCTCCACGCTGGGGACAAAAGCGCCATTTTTGCCCTCAGGTACAACAACTAGAAGACCAAACCACTGAAACACCGTAAGCTGTTTCAAACTCACAACCACCTTGATCGTCATTACCTGCCAAAAACCCCCATGACATTACTTTTCTAAATACCTACTTCAAGTCTGAAGAGTAGGATTCAAAACAGCTGCTTGAAGTGCCGTATATGAACCAGTCTCAAAAAGAGACCGTGACATTACATGATGACTTCCCTGCCCGTTCTCTCCAGCAGAAGCCTTAAAAAAACCACACGCGCAGGAATAAACCATCTTAGCTAATAAACTTAGAGCGGACTTCCACAGCAGCAGCTGGAGGTCCCACTTCTGTTCAACTTGTTTAAAAAGTTTACCATGTTTACAACGTGGCTTAGCAGACCAGAGCAGGTTGCTTAGCATCAACCACCTCAAAGCTATTCTGCTTTCCATACGAGGAAAAGCAAGGGTGTGGTGCTCTCCACCTTCCCTGTGAATTAGAGTTAGATATTAAAAGATCTACCTATGTAAGAGTCTACTATTTTAAAACCCGTCTATCATGAGTGAAAGGTTAAAAAAAAAGGGAAAAACTGATAAAACTTAAAGATATTTGCACCTCACAAATTCAGTCTGAAGACACGTGCTGTCATTTGTTGTCTTAACTCATTCTATCGCCACACACTTAGTGACTTAATTCCAGAGAGCTTTACTTATTTAAGAAAACACGTGGTGTTTGCTACAGGCTGTAATTTCTTACATTTGACTTGAAAAATGTAATCCATCTCCCAAATGTACTTCCACCGTAACTCCTATTTTGAATTTTCTACACATTATTCATCAACCCGTAGCTGTATTTAAGGGGTGGGGGGAAAATACGAAGCTACCCACTCTCTCAAAGACAGTATTATTACACAACCTCATCTCAATTATGTAAAAACCTCAAATTCCCCTGCTACGCATGGCACCGGTGTTACTTCTAGGTTTGATGCTTTGCTGCAGTAAAGATAACTGGAAGTTGTTTAAGCACTGTTTTCTCAGCAGACGTTTACAGGTTTACAGCACAGCACCTGTCAGTGAGCATAGCCTGAAAACACAAAAGAATTATTGCTTGGACCACTGACTACATACTTTAAGTCAAAACAAACGTCAGCTTTTATCATCTGTCATGAAAATAAAAGGACCTTTCTTCATTGCAAGCTTTCCAGACATGCATGTCTACCTCCTAACCAGGTTCCATCACCCTCTTCTTCCCCCCGCAAAAATTCAGGTTTTGGAAGAGAGTCAGAAAGAGGCAATATGCTTAACCCCTGATAATGGTTAGATCATCTTTAATTCTAGCACCTGAAGTTATACAAGGGTTTGCTTAATAATCAAGTTTCAAAGAACTGTTGGACACATTCAGTAAGGTGACAACTGTGCAATACCACTCAGTATTTCAATATCAGGGAACATACTCTTGAATTGTTTAAACACAATCCACAGAACTCAAAATTAAACAACCATCCACAGTTTAACTAAACAATCAGTTAAAAGTCTTACAGTTTAATAATTCACATAATGGTCAGTCTTTAGTAAGGGATACTGAAATTCATTAAAACACAACACTAGATTTTACTCTATGGGTGTGTTGGGCAGGCACATAATCGGCCATTCTTGGGTATAACCGGAAGAGTAAGGAGAAGTTTACCACAGTTTGGCAAATCCCACGTTTTGTCAGTTAAAAGTGAACTGTGAGAATTAAATACTCATCTTTACATATACACAAGTTATGCTGTGAAAGCATATTTGCTTACAAACATATAAAAATACTTGTTAACTAGTTTGATAAGAAAATAATGTATAAAAGTATATAGCAAAAACATTTAATCATCTCTGACAATGGAAAGATCAAATTCATTTTTATATCACATGAAACAAAAACAGCTACAATTTTAGGTTTCCTTAATCCCTTACCCAGAAATACAAAGGAAGACACAATTTGTTTCCAAACAAATGATGTGAAATTTCTTAATAAGCTGAAATGCCTCAATCCAGAATGAGCTCAGGTATTTGGCCATATCCTAATAGTAGTAGTAATCATCCTGTAGCTGTTCTGGATTCATAAAATAAATACAGTAGACTGTTTTGGCCACTGAAATAAAACTGCAGCATAAGTGACAGATGAAAATTTTTGCTGACAATGAAATTCAGTGTAGGTTTCTTAAGGCTAGCTGAATACTCACGTCTAATTTAACTGAGGGCAAAAAAGCCAATGCACCCCTTTTTTAAAAGTATTCTCTATACTTCAATATAGGTCTTTGTAATAGGCTAATGAAACGGCAGAAGTAAAAATAAATTAATTCACAAGAGACAACTTATGCATGACTTCAACACCTTGTCCTACACGGTTTTGTTTCATCTCCTTTGCGAATAAAACTCCACAAGGTGCAAGCTCTTAAGGGAGAGAAGGAAGGACCTGTGGTATTAAAGAAGCAGCCTTAGTGTTTTGTTTTGAAGTCTGCCCCAGGATGACTGAGTCTTCTTCAAGAACTATTCTGCCAGCTTCTTGGACTAAGGCTATTCTGGTGACCACTTACAGGACATGCACATATAAGGCTAGACCAATACCAGAAGTGATGTAAAACGATGGAAAGAAAGAAAAAAATAATCTGGCAGTTGATAGCTTGGTTCTTGGGATTCTCAGAAAATAACACAATGGCAGCCTTTCTTGTCTTTTTCTTTCCGTGTTGGCTCTGGTGAAGGAGGGCACTCTTGTTCTTGAAATTTCCTGGAAGCAGATATTTCAAATTAAATACAGTATTTATTTTTCTTTAACTGAAAATGGTTCTATGAATTTAAAGTTACTGTTTTTACACTTTTATGGAGGATGGACTGACTTTTGACACTCAAACTACTGATTAAATAAGTGATAGTTTTTTGGAGTTGCTCTTTTATATTTTTAAGAAGCATAATTTTTTTACAGAAGGCCAATCTCAGATTTAGTTTACCAGGCTTACTTACTGGGTGATCAATAAAATCTGAGAGATTAAGGTGAAGAAATTCTCTTTCAAATATACATTACATTAATGTAAACATGTTTCCTAATACATCACAATATTTTATAACGGAGAGCACTGGTTGAAGTTTACAAGTAACAGCAGGCAGAACTTTCTCAGCAATCTCCTACATCTCAATACATTTGCTGGAGCTATCCATTAACATTGGGGCATCAATTACCTGGTCTTAAGTTATCATACCTTATAACTCTGACAAGTTCGTGAAAAGCTTGGTCTACATTCAATCTGATTTTTGCAGAGGCTTCCATGTATGTTACTTTAAGTTGCCGCGCTAGCTGCTGACCTTCCTCTTGTGTCACCTGTAATAGACATCAGTCATTAAGTTCAAGGCTTCTGCAGGCACGATGGTATCAGTAGACACTGCAAATATATGTTATATTCCTCTCAAACAATAACGCTTACTTGGCCACAGAATAGTTTCCACGCTCTCCACATAATACAACTGGGAAACAAATCCACACAATACATCTTTTCAAATGCAAGTGAAGACAACTTTTAAGAAGTTTCTGCAATAGACAAAGACTGACCCTCTAAGGAATATCCCTCACTGCAGCTGCCTCATCTTCATATCTGCGTAACAAGACCGAGTTTTCCTTCACAAGCAGACCAGAGTGCCCCATTCCTCCTCAAAGCAAGTGTTTCAGTCAACATCTGCTGGATTACTAACAGAACTGTGAATACTATTGCTAAATTCACCTTCTCCCTGTCCCAGCTAAATCTAGAGGAAAAAAAAAAGTCAGATTACTACTTTTAAAACAAGAACTGATGTTTAGCTGCTGAATCTTTATTAAACTAATTTTAAAAAAATCTACTTATGACACAGGAAAATATTCGTACACCTAATGTTAAACATAGCTTACAAGAGATCTAAACATAGCTTACAAGAGATTTAAAAATCCATGAAGCCTTCAGGCTATCCACAGATGTGAAAGAAACCCTGTCTACTTCTTGACTCCTTAGGACAACAGAGAAAAGGGAGATGAAGAGGAAATAACGAACGTCATGAAAAATTTGGTATAAAATTTAAAGTGATGAAGCAGAAGGCAGGAAGCTAGTGGACCATTATAGGAAGGAGGAATAAGTTGGTCACAGGGCAAAACCAAAGGCATATTTTTAGATGCAGTAGAAAGCAGCGAGGTCGGACAACAGAAGGCCACCCTGAGCAATGCAAGGCATGTAGGGCTTCAGCGGGAAGGTCACCCAGAGGGCCGGGGAGGAAAGGGCAGCTTTCAGTGATAAGAGGAAGTACAACAGATCTTGCCAAGACAACGGCCAGAGGAAGAAGTGTCAAAGATTACACTGCTTTCACAGAAAAACGTTAAACCAGCACAAAGAGGACCGATACGATGAGAACAAAAAACCATCAGGGTTTCTTTTTAATTTAGTTTTGAAAAGGCACTCGGGTAGTCACTTAGATTAAGAAGCTACACAGAAATGGAAATAGACGGGAATAGAAAAGCATCGTTGAGAGCATCTGCAAGATACAGAAGTACTTTTAGCTTGAAAAATACTTTCCTAACAGCTACGCAAACTGTTTGAGAGCCTTCATGCACGGCATCTCAACATGCTTGATTCCTCTGTCCTTAGCACCCTCACTGGTATTATATTCATACATTTACTGCTGAATTGAGGGCTGATCCCACTAAACCCTCATGAAGCTCTACAAGGTGCCCCCAGCACCTTGTGCCATTAGCTAGAGTGACCCAGGATGCATCTCCTCATCTCAAACACTCCCAGAAACTCTACATTTATTTCTGTATTATCACCATCTGCTGAAGCCAAAAAAAAAACAACCCCAACCCAACCCAACCCCAAGATCGACTACTGAAACTGCATTTTTAACTGCAGGGCACAAAGTGAGAATGACTGGGATGCTCCAGGCCTCCAGTGGTGTCTGAAACTGAATGATATTCAAAGATTTTTTGCTCCACTAACTACCACAAACCCACTTCCACCTTCCAGCCCCAGATGTTGAAATATCCTTATTCCAAAGCTTATGAAGGTTACATTTTGAGAAATATTCATAGCTGCTTTCTAGCATGTCGATGACACGGCAGAACCCCCCCAAAGTTTGCATCAGAATCTCCAGACCCTTTTATGCATCTCTGCCTCATTCACCAGACAAAAGCAAGTTAAAGTACAGCTATGGCAGTTTTTGTAAAACCAACCCCCTTTACTTTTCTTCATCCCGGCATAGTCTACTGTAGCCCCAGAAAGTCACAGACTAAAATCTAATAAAAATAAATAACTGGGAAGGAATGTATAGCCCTGAGGAGAAACTGAATCCAGTCTTTAAACCTACATGGTTACTACATTCTTCATTATTCTATCTAAAGCACATTAGAAGTACAATTCAAACTAACACTGTAATAAAGTTAAGCTACACTTCCATAGTATTCTGCATTTGAAAATTGCATTTGAAAAATTACAGATGCAACATTAAAGCCCTTATTGCATTTGCTAGGCGACCTCTAATTACTTAATTCCAAATTAATCTTTTTGTCAATCTTACAAGTACATTGTCACATAGCTTGTGGTCAATTTTAGTGACCTCAGTTTAAAAAAAAACAAAATATTTGATTTGGGGCACACTACAGAAGCATTTGCAGTGCCCAAGCTCTAAATTAGAGGCCAAAGCATACCGGTTCCATTTTCATAGCTGAGAGAAATGTAGGAAGTACAAACATAGAAATACTTGAAAATAAAAATATGAATTTACTTTTTTATGTTCTCCCTTTCTTCCTCCTTAAGTATGACAAACCTGTGTCACAACAGACTTTTCGGTGTGACGGGAGAGCTTATTAAAGGTCACCAGCCAAATAAAAGCTTCATCCTTTTTCTTCAAAGAACACCATATTTTATTTTGACGGAAGTAAAGAGAAACACAGATTTTCTGGCAGTAACTGTGTGTGTATGTGTGTGTGCAACTATTGATTCTACCATGAAAATATCTTAGTTTTGGTGAGCTTAAGGCTGAGTATGAATGGAAACTACTTACAGTGCTTAATTTTTGTTTTAGGATATTGTACTGTTTGGTTTTGGATGTCACTTATTCACACTGTTCAGTATTTGGTAAAAGTCTCCCAAATTAAACACCATTATAGAAGATGCAAGTGAGCAAGTCAAACATGGAAAAGCTTATTCTCCAACTCCCTAAGTAACAGTCGTCTTACTGTTAGTTTATATCTGAGTATCTGCACAAGAATCCTGTGAACATCTCTCACACGGCCCTCTCTCTTCACTACTATATCTGAGAATTGTCAGAAATATATTTATTTCTGAAGTTTCTATTCTTTCCTCCACCTAAAGAAATTCTACAAGGCTGCCTAACCTAACACTGCATGTGCATTTTGCCCGGATACTTACGCACACTGGGAACCACGTTGTACTTGTGTAAGCAGGTAATGGTTAAGTGCTTCGTCAAGTTTAAGAGGAATCCATTTCTACTTCCTTATGGGCACCCTACAGTGGTCCCTGCACAGAAACCTTGCCCGTTCCTGCAGAGAGCTCCATCGCTCCTGAAGACTGCACCCATCATCTCGATCTTCTGCCTCA
Organism: Recurvirostra avosetta; assembly: GCA_004023745.1. NCBI lineage: Eukaryota > Metazoa > Chordata > Aves > Charadriiformes > Recurvirostridae > Recurvirostra > Recurvirostra avosetta. The sequence continues at coordinate 62,852 of SAYO01033224.1, forward strand.
CCACCCCACCCGCAAGTGCTGCTAGTTCACGCTTAGAGTGGGCTACCATAATGCTTTCCTGTGGGGGGTAGTTCACTGTCCCCTTACTCTATTTCGTCCACTTTGGTACGTCCAAACTGTGGGCATACTCACTGACACATACTCAAACAGATTGACCCGCTGTATTCAAATAACTAGCAATAAGGCGTCTGATGCAGTATCTATAAAGCTCAAATTCAGGCAAGCCATGGGAAGATCTGAAGGTACAATCCATCTGTGAGAAGAGGCATCACTGTATACAACCATAAAATCTACTACCTTGAGAAGCTGTTGTCACACTTTCATACAGAGTTCAAAACAGCCAAGAAGGCCAAAACAAAATGTCAATGGATTCGGGTTCCTGTTGCAATTTGGATTTTCCTTGAAACTCTGCCATCTGGGGAATGATCAGACTTGACCCAGTTTAAGCTAGCAGTTACCTACAAAGAGTCGTACGTATCCTGCACTGACAAGTCTACTTGTCCAGCAGTAGAGGTTATTACTAAAACATCTGGTGTTCTACTGAATTGTCTTACTGTAGAAACATCCAGTGTTGTTTGACTTGTACGAAATTAATCCATTTAAGAGAAAGACTGCTATGTAGCATTTACTTTATGGAAAGAACAACGAGAGATGGTGCTTCAGTTTTGGATTCAGTCACCAACTTGTGACTGACTGGGGAATCTGGAAACACTGGTAACTTTATTCCTTATCATATGAGGGCATTCCAAAGATTAATGCAGCCTCATCCTCTTAATAACTCATTTTTGTCAACTGAATTGAGGGCTTTGCCTCCCATACCACATTGAAGAGAAAAAACTACAAGCAGCCTGCTTAACTCCATTTAGCTATAAAAATTGCTATTTCAAATTTCCATTTCACCTCTCTTCTTCCAAAAAACACCTGTGAGTTGACCTATAGTATATTACATCCACCACCATTTTAGACTACATCTTTGGTATGCCCTTAACGCTTCATCAAAATCATACTATTGTCTGTGCACGTCTGCTGTACAACAAGAAAGAGTTGCCACCACCCAAGGATTATTAGCTACGCATCATTTGCTTCCAAATTTACGGCATCATAGTGATAGTACTCTGCACTGTGTTCAACTACAAAATACAGTTACTTACATAAAGGTGTGGTCAGACCCTTGAGACATCCAAAACTTTCATACATGTTTAAGTCTTTCGGGCTCCAGGAAGATTTGTGTGTCAATTGTACAAAGTACCGTTTGCCGATCAAAACACACACGAAATCACCCTAACTTAGTTTTACAGTCTCAGAGGCAGCATGTGTTTTCTGTTACTCCACTGGTTTGCCTCCTGTGTTTCAGAAAAAGATGACAGATGCCCAGTGCAAGTAGTTTTGCTCTAAAAACTCATACCCAGCCTCCTGAATTTCTAAAAATGCTACTTAAAATTCTGAAGCTGAAAAATGTACATCTGTGATTAAACAACTTAAGAGAGTAAGATGATTTCTTGCAGAACTGCCAGATAAGTAAAAGGACCGCAGTGTGACACTCTAGCCTGGCTGACCACGTTTAGAGTCACTCCAGTGAGGTTTGACACACCAGCAGACTGAAAATGCAAAAATGCAGAGGACTAGCACTTCTCACGTTTTTGCCCACAAGTTTCAGCCTGCGGACACCCCACAGCTCCCACTCACCCCAGTACTCCTAACGGAGGTAAGGGAGTACTCTCGCCTTTGCCCCCAGACCTCCAGTCACAGCTGCCTGTGCAGCAAACCTGCAGCCAGAGCAGGATGACTTTGCTTGTCAGGCTGAAGTTTTTCCGTGCTTGGGGAGACACGGTGGCAGGACCCGTTTTCAGCCAGAGCAGCAAGCTGGTCCAACTCACTGAACGGATGCTCGCACCAAGAGTTCATATGATGGAGCAGAAACAACCGCACTGACAGAGCAGAAACTCCGGCTTCCTTTAACATCCAGCTGATAACATCTAAGTGCTTGCTGCTGCCAAAAGGCGAGGTCTCACTTTCTTCCCCCCCACCCCAACTCCTCCCTGCTCTGCTCTGAGCCACGGTCCCACCCCTTCCCATGCTTCGAGCGCTGGCACTCAATCTCCCTGCGAGCTGATTTAACTCACACAGGTCCCAGAAAGCCATTCCGGCTCGCCTGTTTTTCTCCCTGTCTAGAGAGATGATTCAACTCAAAGTGCTTCAAGTGAGGGCTAGGGCCAGCAAAGCAAGGAGTGGGAATGCGAAGTCAAGAGGGAGGGGAGCCTCTCCCTTCTGGGGACCCATTATGTCAGCTCAGCATCCCCAAACCGTTCCTTCAGCCTGGCTTAAGGCCAAGTGAAACACACCACGTGATGGGGAAGGGGCAGGGAAGAGTGAAGAACACATAACTAGCTGTTTCAGCAAACCTAGAAGTGCTATTTCAGCTACAGCTGTCTAAACCCCAACTTATGATGGAAGTCACAAATCCACCAATTTGCACGTAAATCGTGTGAGTGATAGCACCAAAAGTTATGCTTGTCAGCATCTAATCAATTAGGGCAATTAATATAGCCATAAAAAGCAAAAGGAGCTTTGGGGGACGTATGGTTTTATTTGTGTTCAGATGCAAGCAGCAAAACTGCAAAGTTAAGCAATTTGAAAACAGCTGCTTTGAGCTTGAATGCGTACCAGCACATCACCATCTGAAAAAGCAGCTAGGGATCAGGTAGGGAGGGACCGGCAGAATAGCTGACAGGCACCTCTTCCTTTAAGGGAGAAACAGATGCGGTGTAATAACATTAAGAGGGTGGAGGAGAGAAAACGAAGTTCATAACTGTTTCTAGAAATGGATCTACAGGATTACCAACTACATTTGCAGGTACCCTCTGAGAACCGGGGCTGACAGCCATGAAGATATTTCCCTCCCAGCACATCTGGATGTTTGTCCTTCAGCAATTATTTGCAGAACAGTTCAGTTTCACCTACGTGGTTTCCATGCCAACACTTGTACATGAGATAAGGCACCTAACGTTCCAGGACCTGCAAGGTTAAATTCGGGAATTTTGATGGAGGCAGTACATTAACTGGAGTGAAAGAGTTTCACTTCTGTCTCTGGCACAGGCTGATAGTTCTGTGCGTGTGCGAGTACATGAAGTTACTTCCGATGACTTTGTGAGTTACTTCTGTGAAAACTTCTTTTAAGACATCATCTTTCAGCATAGGTTTGAATTTTGTCGTGACCCATCTACTCAGATTCAGGGGTAAACAGGCTGTGAGAATCAAGGAAGCATACTCAACAGGAACTTTTTTTGTACAGAAGGTTTTACGTAGTATTCAAGAAATTCATTCAACAACAATGTACTAACCAACTAAGCTCTTTAATGTTATTTGTTTTGAGCTTATTTTTCTCTTGTTCCAGCCACTGGTTTTTGACAGAGAAAGTATTTTATTTAGCAAAGAACAAAATCTATGTAAGCAATTGTGAACAGAAACTAAGTCATGTCCTGGTACACAAATCTGAGAATATCCCATTGCTTAAAGCTGTGTTTTCCTTGTGAAGTTCTTAAAATAATTACAGCAGTGTTAGTAATACTTAGTTTACTCCCAGATTAAAAAAAAATTAAAAAAATCAATCGTGTTTGCTACCAAGCTTTAAGAGCCATCTTACTGTCTCAGGAGATAATATGAAACTTCTGAAATAAGTTGCTGAAGAAGAATACAAGGTTGACGTCTGTTCCTTTACTACTGACGTAGTAAGATTATCCTCATTTCAGCTCAAATCAGTTTGATTCATGAAAACCAAGAGCAAACAGGGAAAACAAATTTAAAGCTCCTTCTTTAAATCACTCTAAACTAAAACTTTTAAGCTCTCCTACAACTAGAGGTGAGGTTAAAAATCTACTAGTTTCAAAACTTTAATTTTAAGGTACATAAATACGACAGCAATTGTGTTGCTGTAATTCCAGCTTTTAAAGCTTTAAGTCAGTTATGCAGAAGAGGAGTGGCCAAAGAGAAAACAGCAAACGGCCACTCCTTTGTATATAACAGCAATGAATGGTAAAAGGAACAGCACTGAAGCCTCAGGATGATTAGAGCTAGCGCTGGAATGCACTCCGCTTGGCACAGCCCGCTAGGGTGAGTAACAGAACGCAGGAATTAGACACATTCATGCCTGAGTAATCAAGTCATGACAGAAAGCTCTCAACTCTGTATGTGAGTAGACTTGGTCTCAACATAACCCCACTGAGTCAGACAGAAGATGTGCTGTATGTGGAATGCCATCACGCTTCTAAGGTTCTTCAAGTACAGAAACTGAGCGTAGTTGTGTTTCTTGCATTAGAATTAGCATGATATGGGGTTTTTTTCCAGTTGTTTCTTGTTCCCACTATTTTTGGGAGGAAAACTGTAAACTTCCTAGAAGAAAGCAAGCAGTAACTAACAGAAAATTAATTACCTGTCTTTGGTGGTCCAGGTCTGCTTTATTACCGACTAGAATCATAGGAAACTCATCGCGATCTTTCACTCTAAGAATTTGTCGCTGAAACTTATAGATTTCTTCAAAACTGTAAAAGAAAAAAAGTAGAGAATCAATGTACTAATTCATAGATTCTCAGGTTCTGCAGAAGTTCAGAAATGATGAGTCACCCATTTGGACATGCCCCGCCGTGCCACACAAGCAGACAGCTGCAGGCACTCTACCAAAGGGTCCACTGTCACAGCACGACTAGTTAAGAAAATCATTCAACACTCAAACTAACAAAAATCCTCAAGTTAGCAGTATGCTATGCACTGGACTTAGGTGGGGCTGCAGGGTAAGCAAAACACTGTCTCAATCCAGAGGGATGCAGATGCCAATGCGTTGCAGAGAACCAAGCAACCACAGTCCACTCTACAAACGTTGACTTTGGAGTTCAACTCTGGCTAGAATATTCAAACTACAGTCTAGAGACCATGGTGATCAATATTTCAGCTGGCAACCTCCACAGCTACTTCTAGGAATTTTGGGGGAAGCTGTCAAAGATGGAAAATTTTATTTCTTGACGAACAGAAAAGAGGCAGGGCTAAATGACCAGAAAGCTTTCCAGATACCAACTAAGTTCTATCAGGTACGGATGCTGTTCAAGCAGTAAGGAATATTCCAGCAGTGTTTAAGGGAAGGTGAGCAAAGCAGAATGCTTCTCCAAGGGCAGTATATTAAACAAGCTATTTCTAGCATAAACAAGGGGTTTTTTCAAGGAAAAAAGAAAAAAAATCACTGCTTTCAAGTAAACACTGTTAAAGCAACACCACTACAATAGGAGCTTCAGCACAGATGCTTGCAGACAATCACATATCCTTTAGAGCCCAGACTTCCCAAGCACTGTATTTAATTCCAGGCATATAGTCTGAAGCAATTTGTACACTAAAATTTAAAAGCAAGATGATCATCAGTAAGAAAGTTGCATTAAAAAAAGAAACAAAATTACATAGTCAGACACGACAATGCCAATCCACCTCATCCATATAAAGCAATCATGAGAAGAAAGGTGAATTAGAAGGAAGGTATGCAACTAAGCATGGTCGGACCTCCCCTCAATATAGATACGATGTTTTAATATTCTACTCAGAAGGCTGTAGCAATTGGAGGAAGAGAGTTTAAAGTTACCAACTAAGTCATCTAGATTTCTTCTTGCTTCAGAATTACTTTCTGAATTACTAGACACCACTAGCAGATACTTCATTGACAGGCAAGGTAAGTCTTGAATCAAATGGTTATCAGAATAAAAATGAAAACTCTGCTCTTCAGAATTCTTGAAAGTATTTCAGAGAGAGAAGAGATATGCAGGTTTAATGTGTCAAGACCTGCTTAAAATCAGGACAGACCCTTGGCCAGAAGGGCTAATAAAAACTTAAGATTTTTAGACAAACTAAGGAATTCACATGACAACTTCAAAAAAATCTACAGTCCTCTGTAACAAAAATATTTATGTTAACACAAGTGCACAGTATGTCTTAAATCCACAGACCTAGATCTCTGACAGAAGTGTAAGAGTCTCTTCTGGACAGTACATCAAGATGAATTTATACATTCAGCAGCGTTCTTAAGTGTAAGATATAGATCCAATGGAAACATGCTCATGCACCGTAGAATATTTATCTTAATTCACATTATAGATAGAGCTGTTAATAAGATCAGAAGTAACTTATTAAAGCCTAGATTGAATCTGTACAGAGGAAAAAAGTCATAGACAAATTTTTTTTGGTCATTTTATTGCTCTCCTGTTGCAAGTGGGAATAAGCGGAAGGACAGACCCCTGAGCGCTCCTCCTTTATTGCTACGTATCTGAGAAGCTCAATGGAGGAAGATCACAGCCAAAATATTAAGTGATTGTCTGTATATACATGGCAGTTTACTACTCTTACAACGATCAGGAGCGACCTGACCAAGCTCTGTGAGCTTCTAAAAAATACGTGTTTCATCTCAACTCTGCAGTCAATCAGTTATGCAGGTTCCAGTCAATTCATGGGAGTAAGCAGTGAGCGCTGCCTGTAAGAGCGCAGAGACATACCCTGAACTGGATATACCCGTTCGGAAAGCCAGAGCCAACCGCTCAACGTTGATGAGCACACAGCAAGGGGATATTTCTAAGAACTGATCAGCCATCATAGAAATTTAAACTAAGGGCAATATGCTATCACTTCCAGGAAACTAGTATTATAGACTGCAATGAAGTGCTTGAATAGAGATCTTTTGTGTATGCTTTCAGGTCCTCTGTTGCAAGAGACAGGTATTTGCAATAAGTGATTGGTTTAAAATGGGTTTTCATCTGTGCTGAAAGAGCATCACACCACAGAATCTATGAGTGAACACATACTTAATGTTTCTGTTTGAGATTACTTCAATAACGTAAAAGCAGCAATTTAAGATTAATTACAACTTGTTTGTTTCAATAACTTGACATCAGGCTTACCTTCCTCTATCAGTGACTGAGAAAACAAGCAGAAAACCCTCCCCTGTCCTCATGTACTGTTCACGCATGGCTCCAAATTCTTCTTGTCCTGCGGTATCCAGAACTGAACATAAGCAAAACATTGATTACTACAGTTCATGTTCTTAAGAGTAGACTGAGAAATTCTTCCTAATAGGATACTGCAAGAGCCTCTCCTGTACATCGTAACTAAGCAGAAATCACCTTTCACAGATACTATTGGATTTTTGCTAAGATTCCCAACAAGTTCTTGGACTGAGTAAACAATTCAAGACCTACCAAACAAACTGAACAAAGTTTGGTGGACTGTTGCTAATTCACAACCAGCTGAAACAGCTGGAAAATGCTTAGAGAGAACTGGGGATAGGGCTTGGGAGGGTTGTTGGTTTGACCTTAAAGAAATCACTGACAAGGGAGAACTGAAACTTTTAAAGCGAAGCATTTATATTGCACTTGGGAGAGGCAGCACACAACAGACATGCAATGTGTTTTTCATTCCACCATGTCACCCAGGTAACTGCCAGGAGTTATATAAATTCTTCTAGTTTTGTAGGCACTAAGGCTTCGGGAATAATTCTTTAAAAAAAAATGTCCCATTTACTTTAAAGAGAGACACTTACATACACATACGGCAAGAAGCACTTCAAATCCTGCATGTCTCATTAATAAAACAAAGGAAGCAAGCTTTTATCAGCCGACCGCTTACATAAAAACCATATGCTGCACAGTTGTTTACCTGCATTACAGTTTATGCATAGAGACGTAAACACAGGCACCAACAGCTACAGGCTGTTAGTACCACACTTCAACTAGGATACTTACTGTCCAAGCGCGCAGCTCTTTCATCTATCACACATTGCTTGGTGTAGGAGTCTTCAATCGTTGGATCATAATCCGTAACAAAATAGGACTGCAGAAAACAAAACAAGTTTGTGTGTAAGACGAGCACGTGCAGGACACTCATTGATTAAGATGCTAAAACTGTACGCTTGACAGCTTAGGCAAGATGAGCAGAGTTTTACCCGTATACAACTGTTTGCCACTTTATCCAGAAAGATAGCAGGTAATGGCTTTCCTATTCCTAGTAAACACTCGTAAATTGTAGAAATTGCTAGCAGAATCGCCGAATTTACTGGATTCCCACAGAATTTCTAGCATTTTCTAGAGACTTCTGCTAACTCCTAGCAGGAATCCCTAGAAACTTTTAGTTTGTAGCAGCTTCTAAGGTCTCCAGTAACTGCTAACTTTCTCTGAACTTCTGATAGAGTTTAGAAGTTTTTTGGAATACTCAAAAGTTTCCTGGATTGCCTCCCCTGCTCCCAGAGCCCATAATTCCCAGGAAGTGCCAGGATATTCCCAGCTGTTTCTAGAATTCTCTAGCAGTTTTATAACAATTTCTAGCAACAGCTCCACACAGCACAAACGGCATTTAGTTTGTTAGCTGAATAAAGTTTAGTGGATCACCCTTGTTCCCAGGATTTCTGTCCTGGTTTTAATGGCTTTAAGCACACGCACCCTCCAAAAAGACAACTCCTGAAAGCAGAATAAGCCATGAAATGCCAGTGTCACCTACTGCCTAAGCGCAAGGCTCCTCCAGATACTGCCAGCCCTGTACTTATCACCCAAAGTGCAGAGCAAAGCACATGCTGCTGGTACATCTTTCCAGAGACTGGGTGACCTGGTACTGAACACTGGGGTAACAATACTACCTGAAGACGACAAGTTTAGATTTCAAAGCATGAGTTTTTAGCTTGCATGCAAGTCATAGCAAAGTTGTCTTCACCCAAAACTAAAGCACATCAGCATAACAGATCTGAACTCTGATCAAGTTCCTCCCCCTCTTTGCTCACTGCAGCAGGCACCAGGCACGTGTACTACCCTGACTGCTCAGAAATCAAGCACATCGGGCATGTATGCACTCAGATGCATACAACAATAACTGAAGGAATAATACCTGCCTATGTTATTCAGTTCTGTAAGCCAGTAAGGAAATAGGAACA
>SAYO01033224.1:71914-87156 GCA_004023745.1 Recurvirostra avosetta
CCCATCACACAAATTCAAAGATACCAACAAGACACCACTGCGTTCCTCTAAACTTACCGAAGTCAAGTTAAGAGATGTCACAGTAGGGAAAAGAATTAAAAAGAAAAAAAAAAAGACATAACTGAAATTACAGTACTAGCCCACTAATCTCCAGACACGTCGCTGTCAGTGCAGGATACAGTTTTATTAATGTAGCTGTGCTTGTTCTTGTTCAGTTTTGATTTGGGGTTGCCCATGAGGGCGGGCTGCAGTACCTTGTCCTGACTGCACCCAGCTGACTCCCACCATTTGGGCACGTCCACACCAGGTTTCTGGTTTAACAGCAAGGACGTGGGCTCCCCAGCAGAGCCATCAACTGAGCTGCAGCTGCCAGACTGGGAGGAACACATCACGGCTTGTAACACACTTTACCAGCTGTGTACGCTATATATAACCTATGCTCATATACCACAACCTCACCATCGTGCAGTTGGCTACAGGAAGAGTACGTACAGACTGCTGTTTATCTATTCATTTAGATTTGGCACCATACCGAAAAACTGCTGACCCCTAGAGCGGAGACACTGAACGGCTCTGCCCATCTCCTTTGCATTTTAGGTAGACATCAGTAAACTGTCCTCCCAGGATACACCTACGCAGTAGTCTCAGCAGCTCCGCATCAACAGCACCACTGCGTAGCCAGCTGCCGTTAGGTAGCAATAACATTAAAACAACCACGTTCCTCTCTGAGAAGGATAAAATCCTAGCAGTCTGTCCCACCAGAGATACCCGTGACACACGGGATGCTATAATTCACTCCTTTCTTACAGTGTTTCATGTAAGTAGAGATGCTCATTTTTGGATAAGAAATGGTTTCTCCATTGTTTTAGAACATTCACCCAGGCTGAGCAAACTCCCCACTCTAATCCCTCCCTAAACCCCCACCCACACAAAACAAAACCAAACCAACAAACCTAAAACCCAAACCAACAGGCATGGGATCATCAACGGAGCACAGAAGTCCAAGTTTTGCAGCAGAAGAGTGCCTATTTGCAGACAGCAGAACATCTCACCACAGCACAAGACCCCAGAAGATGCCATTCTGACTCCAAATCGTCCCCTTATTTCACTTCTCTGAAGATTTAACGTGGAAAAACCACAGCCTTCAAGTCTTTTGCCTGCATCCATGACTCAAAAAGTGCTACCTAGGAGCGTAAGAACAGACTTTTTGACGAATGAATTTATTCATAAACTATAAATTAGGTCTCAAGTCTTCTGTGGCCTTTAACAAACTTTGAAAGACAGAAGAGAAATTCACTTATGTGAGCATACAAGTGTGTAAATAAAATCATTTACAAAACCTGACTTTGGAAAGGACAATCACAAGCAATGGGATTTAAGTCCTATGTTTCATTAAGGAACAGAAAGTGGTATTTATAAAAAAAACATTAGGTGATTAAAACATGGTGTCGCTGTCAGCATATCTAGAAATTCAGGGTTCTGATTTGGAAGATAAAGCATGCACTCTGAAGTTACTCCCTATCCCTCCTCCAGCTTCAACTTTCATTTCTCTGTCCTGCAGAAGTCAAATTTACTGTCTGACCTCTTACTTCTATAAAGTGGTAAAGTATGCCAAGTTTTAAATAAATGGGAGACTTTCAAATCAATTTAGTTCACTCTCATGAATTGGTATTAGTAGACCACCTAAAGCAGCAAGTTTACATCCAACAAGGGCAATATTTTTCACTGAGAGGGGGGGTCAGAAAAAGAAAACCATAATAATCTCAGGGGGACTCTTCGTATTTTCCTTATTATCTGTCCAAGGGCCAAGAACTGCAGCATGTTCTGTAACCTCCAGGGCATTTCTGTGATTCCCTCCACCTTTTTTTGTTTGGTTTTTTTTTTTTAGTTTGGTTTCTGGTTTTTGTTTTGTTTTGTTTTTTTAAAAGAAAACTACACACACAGCAAGAATGTCAGACTAGGTACAGAGACATGGAACATGGTTCCTCCCTCAAAGATGGGAACAAGACTAAGGAGCCCTGTTACAGCACCAGCCACATCTCAAATTCAGAAGAGCAGATGCCAGAGCTCCGCTATCTAACAAGCCTCTCATGAGCAACTGCTTCCCTCCCATGGAGCTGCGCTACCAAATCTGCTGTCACGGCCACTACAGGAGAGCTTTGCAAGGCAATTAGCGTTGCGGTTTACCTCCAGGCACTGGACTAAACTAATGCGCCTGAAATAGCTGCTGGTTTTGAAGGAGTCTTCCCAAATTGCACTGGGACTATTTGCCACATGGAGCACATCAACCGCAGCTTGCAGGCCTTATTCAGTCAGGAGTGATTTACAAAAATTAGATGTAGCAGATGCAGTATTTATCAATCTGAGCAGAAATGAACCTCACTGCTGCTATACAGTCAGTGTTTAAAGAATTAGGGGATGGCAGAGAATATCCTGAAATGCTCCATGAGGACGAATGTCGTCCTGCAACAGTGGGAAGATGCCTGCGCACCCAGCGAGCCCAAGACTATACGCCAGTGTAAATAGCTTTGTAGAGGTCAAGGAGTTTGTGGCAGAACTGCTCAAAGGACTAACAGCAGTGCAATTCCAGCAGACCCACTGTTTTTAAACCAACGCGAAGTCCAGAAAAGTTAGAGGAGCGCACACACGCCACCATGTTGGAATACCCATGCTTGCCTACTGCTATCTCTGCTATGAAAGCTGCATGTGCAAGTCCTAACACTTCAAAGCAGTTGCCCTGCTGAACTACAAAATACTAGAAAAGCTCCAGCACGTCTCAGGTGCCAGCTGGTACAAAACACGCTGGACCACTCTCTAGGGTGACACATTACAGACCAGGTTGTCAGATCCGCTATTCTAGGAGCAGTTGAGTTTCTACGATGAATCGGAGGAGCTAAACTGGCTCCACTACAGTTGGCCACTGCCTGCAGGCAATAATTAGAAGAAACTAAATTTCTTCTATGAAGATAATAACTTGAACATGCTCTTCTGTTACACCACTCCCTTAATCACTAGCAAAATCGAGGCTCTTTCCACCCACCTCCTAGAAGGGAAATGAGAAGCTGAGCCCAGTAGTCTCATCAACCATTCAATTTACTCAAAATACTATGCAACAAGTTTTCTAGGTTTCCTCTTTCTAAGACTGCTGAGGGAATCAAGTCTAGAGATGGGAAAGCTTGCCAAGGATGCAAGCCCTTTTGCAGAAGAAAAACAAAATAAAAAAACCCCAACCAAACAAAAAAACCCAAACAACAAAAGCCATATCTCCACACCACCTACATCACTTCCACATGGGCAACCCACCACCACAATCCCTTCCTATACACACACTTGTCATCTTAAAATTGTATTTCAAACACAGTCTCCTGACCTTTGCAGGAGTTTCTACTTGCGGTACTTGGGAATGATGACACTACTGTACTGAATAATGCTCTAGCAGTCTTTCTCCATTTAAGGTAACAGTAATCCCTAAATCATTGTTGTGATCACTCAAGTCTTTTGGCAAGGAGAACGTGTAAAGAGTCTGCTTTCAGTTTATTATCTTCCCCCTTGGTTATGCTGCCTTTAATACACATAAGGGAATTCCTCCATTAGCTGGACTCACTTAAAAGCTCAGAGTCCCAGTCCATAAATTAGTAAAAACAACTACTTAAGTGAAGACATCTTACATGGAAAGAAGGAGAACCCCTGTGAAGTTTCACAGCTCTTATGCAACTTTTCTTATTTACTCTTCATAAGGTCATCAACAGTCCACAAGCTGAAAAGCCACTGGATTACTTTCTTCTGCACCAACATTTAGGTTTTAAGGTGAGAGATAAGTCAGAGGCTATCAACAAGGAGCTGCTATAAGCTGCAGTCCAGAGGCTGGATGCATAATGTGCTTCCTTTTATCTTTACACCACGCTTGAAGAGCACGCAATGAAAGGCAGCCCAGCACAGTGAAAGCACACCACTGTAAGTTAAAGGAGTGGTACATGCCAAAATATACACTCATCCTTGCTGCGTCTATAATCTCCATTTGTATTTACTAAATATACACTTAATGTTTCAAAGAGTCACTAGTTGCTTATTTAAATTTTTTCCACATGTTTAAATTTTTGGTTTCAACCCAGTGGAGGCAAGGAAATAGAAGGGTTTCCACCCTCCAGCTGAAGTTACAGAGCAGCTCTGGGTTTAAATAACATCTACAATTTCAGCATTGCAAATAGCCCCAAAATCCTTCCCAGCTATAATTTGTAAGTCAGAACTTAAAACAAACATGTTGGTGAATGCTACACACCAAAGCTTCAGCTTTAGACTTGACTACATTCCCAGATACCTGAAATACAGCCTAGGAGATGTCTTGGGATCATGTAAGTGCTGCTTGACAGAGTATTTCTTTTGGTAGTTTCTCCTTTGACTACCACTAACATCATCATCTCTTTCTAGCTTCTTCCTTGTTTCCTCTACACTTCACCAGTAGCATTTATTTGCTCCTGTCCCACTCGATAGATGTAAAGCCCAGCTCAGGATCTGTAGTGGCATATCTTCACACCATGGGCATAGAACAAAGAACAGTATCAGCTACAGCCCTATCAACCACCACATTGATCAGATGAGACATACTTAATCCAGAAAAAGTCAGAAACCTGACCAAGTTCTTCTCTAAACACCTTTCTTCATTTGAATTAGCATGGCTGACATTTCTTCCAAGTCATAGACAAAGTCAGCATCTGAGTTTAAGACCAGAACTATAGTGCCCTGGCCAGTTGGTGGGACCATAAGTGAACACCTTTATGTTTGAGGTACTTGACTACATGGTAAAAGCTTTCTCAGACCACAAATTAAGATCAAAATGACTGACTGCCTAAATCAGTGTGTAACCTTCACTGCTTTGCCACCCATGGAAATCTTACAGCCTCTGCCTTTAGGTCTTCTACATAAGAAGAGATATACGGTAGCCAAATCTATACTAACGTGACTAGAGTGTCATGCTGTGCCCTCCTCCAGGCTGCAGAGAAGGTTAGAGACTATTTCAAGGAGCTTTAATCTACATTTCCATCCCTGTCCCTAGAGGAGCACATACAGGTTCAATGTCACCACAGCCGTGCTCCTAGAGGGTGGGTGGCAGTAACCTGCCACCTCGCTCAAGCACAACACTGGCCCCGATCCCAAACTAACCTGCCCAGCAGAACCCTTAATTAAGCAAAGCAGCTGCTGGGGCCTGAGCACTTGAACAAGAACCTCCTTTCACACAACAAAGGAGGCTCCTGAAGTAATTTCTTTAAAAGTATTTGAATTGGCTGGCCAGGAAACAAGGAAAACACACGGAGAAAAAAAACCTGAACTGACTTCTGGAAGCAAACTTAAACCCAGACTGCATTCCAGAGCAAAGGAACAGACACAGCAAAATATACAAGTTGAGTATTTTGTGGAGCCCCATGTACTTGGGTCACAGAAAAAAAACAAACAAACAAGAGAGACAGCATCGAGCATGCTTTGCTGGCATAAACAGCCACACTTTGTAGAATATGAGGGGAAGTATTTTGGTGTTGAACGTTGGGGGGAATGGGGGACCAAAGGTCTAGAACGATGCTGAAGAAGACCAGACTGCAGAGATAATGAACAAAACACTGGGTCATGCTATAGAAGGCCAGGTGTATCCTCCTCCAACTATCCCATACTCATACAAATCTTTAAGAGTTACTTTCTTTTAATAATACAAACAGTAAGAGCACCTGTTCCTTTCTTTCAGAAAATATAAATTAAAAAGATAGCCAGTGCTTGTAAGCAATCAATGATGCTTAGCTCAATTTACACTGCTTCCCACTGTTCTAATGTATACTGCCAGTGTTGTTATGGCTATCCAGGGAAACAGATGTCATTTCCAACCACAATTACTACAATTATCCACTGATGTGAAACACTTGATAACTTCCAAAGGGTTTAGCTTGTATATGGCTCATGACATCTTTCACTGTAACTTTCTTCAGTTTAACTCTCCTCTCTTTGTGTCTCAGTTTTCACTGTTCATGAAGTTTATACACAAGCTGAAAAGTTCTTTTATTTGTTCCTGAAGAACTAGCATTACATATAGTACTAATATTTATGATTAAGCACATGCTTAATCAAATCTTAATGGTTCTGTTGAAGAAAACGATAACAGAACGCAGAATAACAGAGATCTGCAGATGCAGATAATGCAGATAACAGAGAATCCTTGAATAACCCATGGCAGCCTCAGAGTGCATCCATTAGATTATAACGCAACATGTAACTCAAAGAGAGAAGCGATACAAATCAAATTCTGAGTAAGATATGGTAGGATACAAAAATAAACATCTGACTTCGTTAAGTATATGCAAGTCTTCCCCTTAACTCTTTTATTCAATGCAAGGATTGTTAAGAGCTTGTGCTTGGTCTGGAAAGACTAAACAAAGTACAAATTAGTCCTATTACACAGCCACATACTCCTCTCTCTCCCTCTCTCCACTCCCTCCCCTTCCATATCCAGCTATCACCAAACAAGCACACCTGAAAAAGAAAACTATTAAGAAATCTGTGTTCAGTGCACAGGCATATTTATTGCACACAGCTACACATAACACAGCTCTTTTCTTTATGGGCGTTGTTGTAGTCACTACCCAAAGTACCTAAAAGCAAAACTTAACTTTGCCTCCCTCACAGATGTTGGGAAACATGCATTGGGATAGGGGGAGCAAAGGGAGAAGGGGCACAGAGGATAAAGTGTCTTCAATTATGTCTATGCACCTTTAATTTTCATATTTTCTAAATGAACACTTGAACTTTGCATCCATAAACACACTCATTTCCAATGATGCTTCTCTAGATATCCATACGCTAGGAAATTCCACAGATTTCATCCACGGTTCAGGAGGACTGACTCGCGTTAGGGATTTAAGAGGCACGTTGGTTCTGGAACATCAACTTAGTGTGCAGGTCACACAGTGGACTAAGACTCAGGAAGAGTAAAGACTGAAATCAAACTGACTTACATGCTCTGAAAGGGACCATCCATCCACTCTACACCTTTCAGGACTCCCAAAAAAAACGTTTGTTAAGTTTTTGGCTTTCCCTTATAAGGCAGCTTCACCTTCCCCGACCCTGCTTGGGCTGCAGCAGCATAGGAAAGAATCTCCTTTCTTTTCTCCCTCGAAGCTAGCACCCAAGGAGTGACTTACAAAAGAGCTCGAGCTTACAGGTAGAAATCTGGAGAGTTTCTAACTGCTAAACAGATAATTACAAGATTCTGGGGGGAAAAAAACCCTAAGAATCCACCCAGAGACAGCACATTCACTTGGGAAAAAAGAAAGTGCCTTTAAAACATAACTCAGGCAGCCTCTCAGTGCATGTTCAAATCATAGAGGTTTAAAGAATAACTATTACAACTACTTTATTGAAAAAGATTACATGGCTTTTTGCTAACATCCTGTCAAGCTTAAACACAGTTAGGGTAACTGCCGTAAAGTGTTAATGCAGCCTCAACACTTGAATTATGGACAGAGTGGGTACTGGTTACATGCATGTAACATGAATACTAATGAGAGTGGGGTTTTTTTTAATATATATTTTGAAATGCATGTGAATGTCTTTTTATATACTATTTTCCTTAAAAACAGCAGATTGATACTTTTTTTTAAAAGCAGCTTTCACCTTTTAAACTCAAACTGAATCTGTACTGTGCTTACATCTTCTTTCAGTTACTAGCTTATAGCTCTCCACACTGTACAACAATTCAGCATTAGCAGCTCACCAGCCTGTGAACATCTGCCTCCGATTTACAATTTTCAAATTTCTCAAATCAAACCACACCAAACACCAAGTACACTCACACAGAGAGCCATTTTAAGGAATACATGCATTAAACTTTGGCTTCTTGACTACTTCCTGGTGATGCAGTTTGCATTACTCAAGATCAGAGAACATAAACTTTCACTGTCTGTTAAGACTTCTTTGCAGTGCCTTGAATTAATGCCTTTTAATGCCAGTAAGCACTTTCTTTGAAGGCGGCTATGCAATTTCTCAAGTCGAAACATGTTCGACTATAAAATGTACTCTATACCGCAAGCATAGCTGAGTCTTGATTTCATTTGATTTCATTGTTGCTTCACAGTAAATATGTGCAAGAACTATGAACACACCAAGTACTTAATCTTCCTGATCTCAGCCACTTACAATTCTAGGAATTTTAAAATATTCCCTACATACTATCTTTTACTCCATAAAATTTTATCAAGTTCAGACAGTTTTCAACATAGCAGCTCACACAAACTTTTCAGGATGAACACAGTTTTTACCTTAAGAAGCCCATGACCTCTTTTAAAAACTGCATATCTGATTTCAGGGTATGTGTGTAACCAGAAAATGGGAATATACAGCTATAAGTGAAAATAAAGTAAGGTTACTCCAAAATTCTCCTGGTGAGGCAGAAGTAAAGTTACTGCAATACCTTTTTCTCATATGCATGACATCATTAGAACATCTCGAGATATATGGTGAGCTTTTGATTTATAAATGTAAGTACAGTAACAGAGTAAAACTTAGAATCAATTAAAATAAACCTAAATAATAAATAAACTTAAGCCTAACTAAAACACAGCCAGGAACAGACTTCAGATAAGATGCTATGAGAAGACTCATGTTTAGGGCATTTACAGTGTATTAAGAAAGAAGCCGCATCACAACTCCTTAAGGAACGTAGTGGAAGAACTGAAATTTAGATCAGAAAAATTATTTCCATGGAAAAAATAAACTCTTGAGGAGAGTGCAGGTATTCACGTCAAATCAGAATCTTTAAAATAGGTTCAAGCTGCAAAGAAATTGCTTGTTAATTGTACTTCTCAGATTACCTAGCCTAGGTTATGAATATTTAGACCCATACAATGATATCAGTGCAGTAAGAAGGTTTCCTAGCCCAAACAAGCCAGTAAAACAAAGCCTCACTCCAGCAACTCCAGTGGATTTTAGCAACATTAACTCCTACTTCACATTTTAAGTACCTGGAAAGTGTTCAAGCCCTGGGACTCCAAGGCAAGCTAAGGTCAAAAGTTTCTGAAGTTAATACCTTCCTTTTTCTGAAAGTAGTAAGTAAAGATCCGTCTTAACTAGTAAAAGTCTCTTCCTAACTTTATTATTACATTTCAGTTCTCTACAAAGCCAGGCGCTATAGTCAGTTGTGTAGGTTTGTCATAGCTTCGAAGCAGATGGGGCTTGGACCACAGTTCAGCAGAAAGATCCAAGTAGAAAGTCTGAGGAAGGTTAGTTCTCCACATTCTTCCTTTTAAAATATTTAACACTGAGATACAGCTAGGTTAACTAGTCCATTAAACCCAGAGCCTACAGTTTTCTAGCATGATTCAAGTCAGGGTTAAATATTTGTAGAATAGTATTTTACAATACAATTTAACTGCATTAGCAACTTCCTGCTAGTGGAAGAGGGAGGTTTTGTCATCCCCACTCCAAACCTTGTCTGCAGCACGATCAAGAGACCAGACAGTTCAAATTGCTAACTAAAAATTAAAAAAATCCCCCACCCAAACACTGGTCAACTGCTGCCACCTTTTAATGTCCAGACACTTCAGGAAAGCTCACAGCATATCACTAAAAGATGCCTTTTCCCCCAACACATATATATACACACATAATATAATGCATTTATATATATACACATTTACAAACACACACACGATATAATGTGTGTGTGTGCATATATATATATGTGTGCGTGTGCCAAACAGGGACTGAACCAAAAGACTGAAAGCTTCCAGAAGTTTTCATCATACCACTTGTTCTGTTAGAAAAGAGAGACAGAGAATCATTAGCACATATATAATTAAAAGTTAAGATGACTCATTCGGAGCTGATAACACACCTCATTTATACTATGAGATCACTGTAGTCATAGATAGAAATACACGAGTTCCTGTCCTATAATTTTTTTCTATTACCACAGTTAATCCCATGGAATTTTTGAACTCCAGCTTGGACAATATCCAACATGAAAACATTCGGCTTCATTAGCGAAGTCTGGAGTACTTTATTTTTTGAAGATTTATTGACTGATCATTAGAAGCTAATTATTTAGGAAAAAGCTATAAAATAGCACTTATATCTAATAAGAACTATTGTGTCAGAAGATAAGCACAGTTCTAATAGCTTTATTTGCTCAAATTACGTATTTATTCAACTCCAACCTTTTGGCCTGAGACTAGACTGTCTAGACTCATTTTGCGGACTACAGACAATTACTATAATCTTTAAGTTTTGGAAGCGCCATACTCAGAAGTGCCAAGAATGCTCAAATGGCAGTTATTTAGCCATCTATTTTCATTATCAAGGCTAATTATTGCTAGCCTTCCCCCGAAGTCCTCATCCAGCTATGTAAAATACATAAAGCAGTTATCTTTTTGAGTCATTCAAGTTTTAAATAATGAAAGAGTTGCTTGCCTACCTATAAAATAATGGGAGAAATCAATTAAAATGAAAACATACTAGGCAACTTTCCATTAGAAACGCATATCTGAACAGCTTGCAGGTGTCAAGCTATCAACAAAAAGTTCATGCTAAAAAAGCTACGATGGTGATAACATGCTAAAGGCACACTTTTAACACAGCAGGTTCTTAAGCTGGAATTCCTCACACCACCAGAGAGATGGCATGAAAGCCGTACCAAACCAGGCTGATGAACTCAAGGCGTGCGAGCCACACACCGTGGTCCCGCTCGCTGCGGCAGCTCAGCAGAGTCGGGAGCATCCGCCATGCCCCACCACCAGGTATTTTTGCACATCCGTATCAGCCATCGCACTGTATTCTAAGACGAAAACATGCTTTCCGCCTCCTGAAACCATTTCTCAGAAGTTTGTGGCTGAGCACTAAAACCTCAGATGGAGGGAGAATTTGTACTGGTCAAACTGGTCACGTTTTCTCCACGTGACCTGTACTTTCAGATTCAGCAGCTCTTGGCGGGGCCAGCGCAGGGGCTCCCACGGGGAAGAGGAAAGAGAACAGCACACCTATGTGCCAGTCACTCCCGGGTCCAGCGATAAGCTCCGTAGCCTTAATGTCCCCTCTGCGAAGAGACGTTTTTTCAGAAGATTGACATTTCAGCATCAGGTTTTTAACCTGGACACATCGAGAAGTACTCATAACCTTAGTCTGGGATTTAGAGCCCAACAACAAAAAGCTTAAAGCCATTTTTTGCCTTGTCTCTAATCTAAGGTGTCAGGTTAACCTGTCTAATTGTGAGAGTGAGAAGAAAGGAAAGGGATCTCTTGCTAGGTAGAGCAGGCTGTGTAACCCTTTTTGCTCTCGGGACAGCGTGTTCAGATCTTCCTGGCACACAAGCAGTCCCTTTTATTTTGTTCAGCTGCTCAGGCAAGGTGTTCAACTGATCCCTTTCTGATAGAGGGGAAGAAAAAAAGACCAGACTTAGTCATTGTCAACCAAACTTAGCAGAGCAATGTGATAACTTACTCTACCCACAAATCAAGACAGAAAAACCCTACTCCATCTCAGCAAAGACACCTGACACAGATTTCCGTGATGCAGGCTGACCCCGAAATCATGATGAGGCACGAAGCCTGCCGAAACGCACAAGTATTCTAAACAGAGGCTAGTCTCACAGATGTACACGCTACTGCTTCAAAAGTAGCGGTTCAAATTAATACCACTATTTTCAAAAACTCCAGGTTTCTGTAAGAACAAAAGATTGGAAATCCAATATACGGAGCTCAAGGAACTTGCTGTGTGGACCCACATATGCAAAACAAAGCTTCAGCTGGACAAACCACTTTGAAAAAGCAATACTGAGTATTTTCCATCACAGATACCAGCACAGTACAATGGTTTTCTTTCCAGCCTAATCAGTGCTTGCAGAGAAGTTAAATCTTAATGTCCTTGGAGAATGTCTTCATAGTCTTTCTTACTACCAACAGCAGCAGATTTCAAGATCAAAGGTTATTACTCCTTCACATCTGACAACGGTGTAATTCAGACTGGTTTTCTCATCAAGCAGTTAAGTTGCAGTACAGTGCGTGAGGAGTGTTTACAATAGGAAATGTAACATTTGCTTCTGAAAGGTCAGAAATGAAAGCCATGTGTATTGGAACTTTTACATTAGAGACAGTTAGCTTAGGTTCCTAGAAGAAATACAAGAGGTAGTATAGGTAATATTATCCTAAACAGAAGAAAAAACAAGCAAAAAACCCCAAACCACCAGACTCATAGTTGGGAAGGCTTAGAAATTACTGTTGCATGTTTTGTGTCAGTGTCCCACAAGTCAACCCAAACATACTGCCCTGCAGTAGCTCCAGCCCCTATGTTTTATTTCTCTTTGAGGTCTGTGCACATGCCTGTGCTTAACTTACATCCATACCTCAGTGGCACAAAGTTGCTCAGAACCACTGAATTCACTTTTCAACCAGCAAATTTGCAGACCAAGACCAGAAGTTTACATACGTGTTCTGTGCACCTCACCCCCACTCCGTACTTGCTTACGTTCAGCTCAAGAGCATCAAACTGGGCAGTACTTATTTTACCCAGATCATTTTTAGCGTGCACAAAGTCACACCAACTTCAGAATGACAGGACAAGCGAGGGGGAGATGCTTTCCCAGCAGAGGATGCTCGGATGGCCCTCCCTTGCGCTGCACCCAGGGACAGCCCAGCAGCGCGGCGCTCCTGATGCGGAATCATTCACAACAGGAACCTTTACTTGGGAGGCCGAGAGAAGCAAGTTCTTGAGCGGCGTTATCCTCTCAATTAAGGAAGGTTTTAAAAGCACAACGCGACCCATACTGTCGCAACTTACATACGAGGAAACGTGTACCGACTCAGATTCCAGGAACTAGAAACTATCGAGTGGTTTTACGGTTGCTAATCCTGACATGTGAGCAAGATTTCATAGCACAGAACTGGTTACAAGCGCTGTCTTGCTAAAAATCAGCTTTTGAGCTGATCTACAGGGAAAAGGAAGAGATCCTACAGTTCCAGTAAGCACAATTCAAATGTTCTTAAGCAGTGCCAGAATTTTCAGCCTCAGCAATTTTAGATTTTAAAGTCAAAAGAGTGAGTGTCAAATAGAAACAGTCTTACGTTCTCAAGTTTTATTAAAAATGCTTTTGCCTTCAGTATTCAGTCTACATATTTAAGCAAGCACCAATTTCCATCTAAAAAAAGCATATTTACCAGCAAAACATTTGCTTATACTAAAACCAACCACAGTGTTTCTTCCCTTTCGTCTCTGCACCTGCAGATGTAGTACCACTCTTAGTCAGCATCACCCCAAATCACAGGGCAGGGAAACACGGAGGAAACTCAAAGGGAGCTTACTTTTTGCTTGGAATTATCATAGACAGCGCATGGAATAGAAAAAGATAGAGATAACCAACATTACTTAGTATCCATGGCATTAACAATGTTAGCTGAGTATTTCACATTTCACCTTTGAGCTAGAGGACCTAAGCAGTTAGGTGTTAATACTGTCTTTTATATTTTTTGAGAATTTATTATCTTAACAGCAAGGACTGTTTCACTCAGTGAGAAAATAACTGCCCCCGAACCAAACGCTGTTATAACTAAGGAAAAAAAATAAATAAATGCATGTCCTGTAAGGCACCATCCTCATCCAATTAACAAAACCCAGCAACACAGTATGCTAAAGAAGAGCATTAGCAGACTTGTTCTCATGTTAAGATCTGCTTCACACTATACAATGCCACAAACTACAGTTTTGTGTGCAAATACCTACTTTCACATTACAGAAAGCCACATCTATTACGAACCACATCAAGAAACTGCAAGCAAACATTCAGCTGAGGTGCTACATAACCAAACACCACACGCAGTTAACAAATGTTTCTACAGTACGGCCATTTATGGTAGCGGTAAAGAAGGCAAATAAAAGACTGGAGCACTTTTACACCGAGCAGCATCATTTCCCATGGTGGAGCTGATTCTAAGTAACAGATGAAAAACATGATTTGCATTAAACACTACATCCGCAGACGATCCCTCGTTGTTTAGGGAATTCACAGTTTGAGCCAGAAGCATTTGCTAGACTCACCTAGACCTGAGGATCACTGGAAAGTGAGGTCTATTATTTTCTTCTCTAACATCCTGTTTAGCAGTATGTTAGAGCAGGTTCCAGAACAGTTCTCCACCCACAGTCTGTGAGTGAGGTTCCTCCATGGGGACGGAGAGCTTAAAGATCAAATTGAGAGCAAACACTACAGACAGTCTCATTCAGAAGCACACAAACTGGTAAAAGGAACCAGTGCTTTATTTTTTTGAAGAGCTGGATGCTCGGGAAAAACCTGAGCTCCACAGTGAAGAGCTTTTCTCATGAAACTATGGGTGTTGCAGTTAGTTGTTTGTAGCACAAGTGCTCCAGATATTAACCTAGCCACACACGCTGTGATAGCGCAGCAGTGAGACAGCCATTCTCCACTCTTGGTTCTGTCATCTAAAGCTTGTTCACACAGCTCTGCTTAAATAATTGGCTAGCAAATTAATTCTGCAAATAGGGCTTTAACATCAAAATGCTCTTCTTCCAGTACAGCAGCGAACTCTGGAGACTATAAAATGAATCTATAGAACTTAAGGCCGTCGAGAGGACACAAACCCCCACCAGGTCTAGAAGCGCTCATCCTCCTTTTCACGTTCTTCCCTTTGTTCCTTACTTAACCCTCACATTAAAAACCCCAGGGGAACCATCTGCGCTGCAGACACACAAACCTTTCAAAGCAGGTGTTTCTAGTATTGTCTTCGCTGGTGTCCCAAAGCTCAGCAGACTGCCCCCACCCAAAGGTCTCTCCTTTCTGTTTATGGTGGCTTATTCTTTCACGCACTTCGCTTTAGGGAAATGCCCCGTCCCAGCTAGAAGAGGGCAGAAGCACTGCCAGTTTACCTACAACAGATCTCAGCTCGATGCCCTTCAGCAAAATGTTTTTCTCCTCATCCTTTTGCAACACTAACTTTCTATGCTTAAAAACACATTTGAGCCCAGTTTTCTGCTGGCATTTCTTATTAAGAGGAACACAGCCAAATCTTCAAAGCCACCCAGGTATATCCACACAAAACTTCAAGGACAGCTCTTTACCAAATTTCATTTGAATAGACTCAATTATTCTCTCCCTCTCCTGCTACTCCTGTTTTGAATAAAACACAGTCTTGTATTTTCATATCATCGTTATGGCTGGAAAAGACCTTTAAGATCATCAAGTCCAACCATTATCTAACTCTACC
>SAYO01033226.1:5590-17362 GCA_004023745.1 Recurvirostra avosetta
AGTCAGAAAGCAGCACTTCTATACGGGAGCACCAAGCTTGTCCTCTAGTGACACAACTCCTTTATAGCCATAAATGACATCAGATGTGTAATTTTGCCACAAATGCATCATTTGGCTCTGAGGGAGATTATAAAATTTCTGTCTCTGTGCCATCTCTCCAGCAGAGCTAACAGAGGAAGTAAAATTGGAAACCAATGACTCAAAAACAAGAAATAAAATACCCCAACGTACAGGCTAACAAAAAAACCCCTGCATAATCAGTTATTACTGCTGAAATATCCCCGCACAATTTAAGATTGAAAAGAACTTAGAAAACAGGAAAGTATCCAATTCTGTAAGCTTTAGTAGGAACAAATCTGTAACTCAGAGAATGCATTGCACAGCGCTAGTTTGCATCAAAGGAGGATGTGGCACTTTATCTGCAACCTTAGTATTTTAACATTATTTTCTATAAAGTGAATTTACAGAAATTACTCTGTAGATCTCTTTGAAAGTCATCATTCTTCCCACCCAGCCCCCCTCAGAGCTAAGAGCAAAACCCAGACGTGTCAAACATGCTTCGTAAAAAATAACTAGAAAACCAGATATTCCAAAAGAAACCATTGCAAGTGGCCTAACAAAGTATTCCACATCAATGCTAACTTTTTGCTTTATATAACACAGAACATCAAAATGAAGAGTTGTGTTAAAAAAAAAAATCCAAACAGCTTTTCAAAAATACATGATCTTTTAAAGCTTTTAAAAAGGGTGTTCTCCGTTGTCCTTCCAACCCTATCAAAAACTAGTACAATTTCATGAAACATTAAGACTCTCAAGGAATGGTTTTCTCCGAGCATAACAGGAGTACAGTTTGCACCCAGTTCCAACAATAGACAGCAATCTATTCCCTCCTGTTGGCACTGTAATAGCAATAAAGCAAAACACGGCTTTTGTAACCAGACAGCAAATACAGCTTGTCAAAAATTCTACTCACCTCTCTCCCTTTCAAAGAGGCATTAGCTTCTACTGCTGTCCCTTAGCTAACCCAAAATGATCACAAATCATCCGTTATTACAAAAATTAAGTGCTTGTTTGGTCAAAAAGATGCTCTCTTGGACACATCGTGTGCTGTTGTTATTTCTGCTCCTGTTTTATCATACCTAGACTCACCTGAATTCACATCAACAGTAAACTTCAGCACAGCTCAACAATCAGTATAGTGATAGCTGATAACTAATGGCAATGTTTCCATGCGAGTTCAAAAATACCTATCCAGCATTTGTCACATAGTTTACCCAAATATTTGCAGCAGAAAACCTTGTGATCAATTAAGACAACAAAATTAGCATCTAAATTCACTGTACAATTCACATTTTAAGAAGTCACAAAAACCCTGGAAGGCCAGAAAAAATTAATGTCACATCCAGAGTCTGGCAAGCCAAGATGTACGATACTGAGAACGCTTCACCTCAATAGCCTGTCTGAACTGGCTTCAAATTGCAGTTAGTGTAAAAATGGAAAAAGAAGATGAAATCAGACGAGTCTTTATAGAACACTAAAATTCTGGACTAATACAGAACCGCATCACTCCTAGTGAGGGATGTGGGAGGAATATTTGTGTTCCCTATTGTACACATGTAGAGAATACAACATTAACTCTTTGAGGTTCTATTATTTATTACTTCAAACCACACAGACCTCTTCCTTCAAACACATGGAAAGGAACAGACCTTCCGGTTTCTCTTCATCTCTAAGTTTCCTCACCACTGTAGAGAAGCCATCAGACAAGGACTCTATTCTATTGTTGAACAATTGTGTAAAGGGGCAGGTAAGAACTGTAGATAGCCTTAACCTGACTTCATTATTTAAAGCAGGTCATCAACGAAAACAAACCAGATACCAATTTCACAGGTGATACAAAATAGAAGGCAGTCTCACCAATGCCAACAGAAAACAATATACTACAAAAATTGAGAACAAAAATAAATCCCCCTGCAAAAAAGGAGCTGGACTCTGAGAAAATGGACAAAATCTTACAACATGACAAATCTGAAGGACATGATGAAAAGAATGTATTAGAGTTAACAGCTAGAGATAAAGAAAAGATGTCTATGACCATGTCAGTAACATGGCTTTAACAAGGCTAAAACACATCTCAGCTGTATGTAAATACATGTTTTCCTTTAAGAGGTAGACAGCAGCCTTTCTGTGTGGTTCTTGGTGTTGTGGCACTGTTAAGAAGGC
Source organism: Recurvirostra avosetta (assembly GCA_004023745.1). Taxonomy (NCBI): domain Eukaryota; kingdom Metazoa; phylum Chordata; class Aves; order Charadriiformes; family Recurvirostridae; genus Recurvirostra; species Recurvirostra avosetta. Next base: position 7,814 of record SAYO01033226.1, read on the forward strand.
CTGGACAACTGAAAAAAAAGATTTTTGAGAAGATAATCTGCTTTTCGTAAGCCAGTTCCTTCAGTTGATACTCAGTTCTCCTCAGTTCAAGATTTAACCGTGCCTAACTGAAAAGAAACAGTAAACTGCTTTACCCACAATAACACTTATGAGTTTTTCAGCAGAGGATTAGCAGAGCTAATAACCAAGAGCTAGGAACAGAATTAAGACCAGGAAAGTGTCTGAGTAACCTACACCCAAGCAACTACTGACATCAACCATTTCTGCCACGTTTTGAGACAGGGGTCCAAAAATTGATATATTTGCATTAAGACAGAGTTAAATGCTTGTCTGCTTTAAGAAAGAATTTGGAAGAAAGATGGACTGCTTTGAAATATTTTCTAACTCGTAATCCCTATTCTTTTGCCTAACCAATGTTCTCCTTTAGAAATTACTTATCTATGGCAAGGGGACATTCAACGTTTTTTCCCCAGAAGTGTCTCGCATAACTTGTCAGTAAACCAAGCCATTTTAGCACATATTATTCAACTCCATGTTGTTTGAGGAAATTCACTATCATTACAGAAAATCAGTTGACAGCTACTCATATGACTAGACAGCACTGGGGAAATATTGAAAGATCATGATAAATCATCAACAAACAACATAAAGAACTCTGTACAAGTCATTTAGTAAGTGACCAAAAAAGTAAAAATCTGAATACAAATCAAAATATCCCATTATATTAATTCCTATGACATTTAATCTATCAGAAAATGGTATCTGTGGCCAGATTCTACCAGTTATTATCGTAGTTTAAAACACTCACCCAACACATATACACAAACAAGGACAAGCGAAAAATCAGTACAGACCAAGACATGGAAATATATTTCTACCTTATAAATCGTTCAAAAAAAATTTGCCTGCCTTGAACACTCATAGCAAAGAGCACTGAATAACATTACAGCAGATGCAAAAGCCATGCCTACAGCACCGTTTTAATCTGTACCACACGCTACACCTCGCTGACAATGGTACCCAAACCTGTTCCAACTACTTTGTATCATTGTTAACCTGCATGAGTGACGAAAAAAATTATTTGATAACAGTGTTTGGGAGAAGTAAATTGGAACATTTATTCTCCAGTTAAGTTGGGATTGAAACAAAAGGTCTGTAAATTAACACTAAACAATGACTTTTCTCACTTCCAGCATGGGCTCCCCTCAATTCCACATCTCTGCTAATTCAAACAAACTCCAAGTGTGTGTGTTTGTGTGTGTGTGTCGGGGGCGGGGGGGGGACAACGGGGGATGACGGACACAACCCAAAGACCACTAATTTGCCCTGGAAATAAACAACAGCAAAAAAAAAAAATAGTAATTTTACTTGTGTACACAGTAATAGAAAAATACAGAACTGTATAAATGCATGACATATTGCAAGATAAAAGTATATTTTTTAGTTTTCTCTTTCTAATTAAAAGACCACGTATCACATCAAGAAAAAAGGAACTGAGACTGGGTGAATAAATTCACAGAAGCCAGAATTTCATCCTAATCCTCCTCCTTCTCTATGAAGCTTAAAGATGCACAAGTTCTAATAGTCAAATAATAAAAAAATCCCCAGCCTACAGATGGACACATGTTCTGTGATCCTCCTCTATCACCTGCCACTTTGTTCATCCCTAAAATCTTCCTGAACATTTTGAGACCCTTGCTCTTGTGTGATTTCAATGGGAGTTATAGTCAGATCTTCATACATGAAGTATACAAAGAGATTGCATTTAATTGTCTAAATACAGACTTAGCAAAACACTAAATCAAAACATATGCACGAGTATGACTATGGGAAGCGCTGGTTTTCCCCTGACCCGACTAGTATCTGTTCATTATCTCCAGAGACATCAGAATTTTATTTATTTTGTCGTAAAGTTTTTGTTCCCTAGTTTGGTGTTTTCCTATTTTAAATCCTGTTAGTTCATTATTTTTTCTTTGCCCTTTCCTGTGTTCTTTCTCAAACACAAGCTGAGTAAGAGACGTAGTGTAGGATTTTGAACTTGAGCCTAATTGCCTGTCTCGGTATTCACATTGATACCATGGAAATTTCCACATCATTCAAGTTAATATTTCACAGACAAATTGGATGAGCTGACAGCTGTTACTACCTATAACTTTAGTTCCATATCACAGTAAACTGTGATACTGAGTGACAAGTTTTAATTATTAATTCTTCATACTTAAATTTTACATCAGCTTATTCTGTCCATATCAGCAAGTCATCACTGGATTACATGTAATATCATTTAAGAGTCTTTTTTAAAACATGTATAGAGAAATAGACATATGTGGTCCTTTTGGCAAACTGAAGTTTGCCCATAGGATTGACCCCAGAGCTCACAGAATGAGGGTGTTGCCTGTTTTTGCAAAGAAGCGAGCAGCTATCCACTGCATACTTTTACCGGATCCCCACTGCAAAGGCAGCCGCTACATTTAGATTTGCACTATGAACCAATATTCATTCTTCTTCTGTGTCTTAGCTATAACCAGTACCTTCAAGTTTTGGTTCCAAACACTTCCAGCTTGACAACCTCAGCAACTTTGCTCCTGTCTCTTTCTGTGTGTGACCCAGGACACAAAGCAGCCCCTACAGAAATGACACTAATGATTCTTTCAGCTTTTACGGCTGACACCAGCACTCATAACCCCCTTTATATCCATGAGCTTATAAAGGATTTGAAGTGCTGCGAGCATGTAAAATAATTTATAATCACTGCTAAGTTTCAGATTTTCCTATCCACAGAGTCAGGAGAGCAACTTTTCCCAAAACTGAGGGGAAAAAACCAAAACCTAAATCCTAAAACACTGTTAGTTGGAAAGACAACCATACACGCTGTTTCAACAGGCACTGCCCATGAGTTCGATTTCTTTCTTTATGTTTCCCTACATGGACTATAACCTTAAACACCAACGAAACAAAGAATCACACAGGGAGACAATTGTAGAAAGTGACTCAGTCCCCAGCAACACTTAATCCCTGAAGCTCTCACCATCTTTAACAGGGTCCACTGCTGCCTCAACTCATGGGTTGGAAGAAAAAAAACTCCCAAACCCAACCCACCAGATCCCTTATTCAAGTGACACACAGAGGATTCTGGAATTTCCATCTAGGGATGCAAGCATGAAATTATCACGCCAAGGATGATATTTTATGCACTTGCAATGAAAGAAAAAGGTTGAATACAGGCAGGTGAATTCTGACGAGCTCCGGAATTAGGACCGAGTGTGAGAGTGACAGCTATGTGTGTACTCCCGGTCTGCAGCTAAAGCATGTCCTGTGTTGATGCTCAAGAATTTACCTGAAAACGCTTTCCTCAAAGTTTGCAACACAGTCTTAGCAGTTCCCTGTATTTCTTCTGTTTCTTTTTTCCTCCACTTTTGCTGCTTTTTTAATCTCACTTTTATTCTTCCATACACTTTAATTAAACTCACTGAGCTTTTGAAGTTTTCTATTAAATAAAAGCATATCTCGCACACCAGGTGGGCAATTACAAGCACTCACTGCTCTGGTCTGCTGCTGAATTTTTCAATTTAACTCGCCTAGATCTTATAAGAGTAGGAACACATCATTAGACAACATTCAAATTCAAAGAAGGCATTAGGAAAAGTGAGACAACTGCATTTCACTCATTTTTAAGATGTAAACAAAACTGATGATACAGCCACTTACAAGTTATCAAGTAAAAAAGAGGCAAATACCAGTAAGATGTGGAATAAGTTTGTGGGACTGCAGTATTTTGACTGTTATATTTAAAGACCTAGTTATTGCTTTCCTTTGCTTTCTGCCACAACTTTTTGGCAACAACAGTAGACTACTATTGTATCAAATGAGATACCTACCTGAAGGTAACTATGAAACTAACTAATTAACTATGAAGCTAACCAATGAAACTACTATTTTGGTTTAGATTTTTTTATTTTTAAGTTCTGCATATTATGAAAGCATTTATCTAGTATTTCATGTCTAAGAAATAAGGGTTAAACCAACCAAAAATTAACAAATACTGTGTAGTAGCAATAATTCATTAGGCCAACACGACAGACCCTTTCTGCCAAGACAGGCAGAAAATCAGCTTGAACGGACCTCACTGAGCAAAATTAAGCAGCATGCTGTTTACATATTGTTTGTCCAATCAAAAGAAAGAAAGGATGCCAGCATCTTGGCATTTTTCTTAGATCACAGAATCAAAAAACAGTTTGTGTTGGAAGGGACCTCCAAAGATCATCTAGTCCAACCCCCCTGCAACGATGTCCTATTAAAGCAAGTATCCAGCTATTGATGCTGAGCATTAGCTCATACATAGCTGAGATAACTTCAGGAAGAGACAGAAAATTCACAGCAATTCATACAGGCTCAGTCTCTGAATTTCAGTTTATTAACCCCTGTATTGATTGTACCATGTATAAAACGGTTCGAAACAAGGTGTAGAAGTCCACAGCCACGGCGATCAACACCCTTGGACTATGAGCCAACACATTCACAGGGAAGTGGCAAAAGCTGACATTTATGTAAACATGTTCCAGCTCTTGGGACCTACAGTCCTGAACAGATATGCATTTCTGTTGAGGCTGGGCACGAACACATGCCATCTCAGTGAGGCAACAAAACCGTTAGCTGCTCTGAAACACTACTTTTAAACTGAAACAAAGATACAATTTGCAAGGATATGTGGAATATGAGGGTATCTGGGTAGGGGCAATTTGGAAAAAGGAGGCGGCAAAAGACAGGAAAAGTAATAAATTAACCACCCGGCTGCACAAACCTTAAGAAGCAGGAGAGGACAGAGATGATAAAGCAGCGATGGTACTGCTTTCAGAGCGCTCTCTGTTGATCTGCGTGGCTGTGCAGCGTATGTGCCCATCTCTGGAGACTGTGCTCAGCCTTGTTACTGGCCAGACCTACAAACAGCAACGGAAAAGGACCAAATCTGTGCAAATCACAGAATATAGTCTTACTGCCTAAAGACCTGTACCTGGAAACAGCTCCTCAAGTGGCATGGCAGAACTTTTTGGCTTCCTTTTCTGTGGCCTTCAGAGATCGCATTGTGGATAAAATGCAAGGATCGACACTGATGACAATTGCAAAATTGGTTTTTAATGGCAACAAGGGACTCTGCAATCGATTTGAGTTACAACAGGCTGCTCTAAATTAAGCAGTGTGACATAGTACAGGTGAAGTTTCTCCACACACAACTGACTTGCATTAGCAATGTTACATCCTTAAACAGAGAGCAGCCTTTCTCAAGGTACTGCTGTAATTATAAATACCTTTCACCCTGTGAACAAATTTCTTTACCAATACTCCCAAAGCAGTTCTCTAAATCTTAAAAATAGATGACTATATTAAGTGGTCATTCAAGCAGCTTATCTTATTAACCATGAGGAGGGAAAGATCTGATGATTTACAATCAAAACTAAAACTAATTTTCTGTCAAAGCCCTAAACAATTCACTTGAACATCCCTAAAAGAAACATAAGAACGAGACCATTTATAATAGCTTCGGGCAAACCTACTGGGGTTTGAATGTTGATTACATTTGGCTTATATGACCGCATTTTTTGTTTTCAAACTCCTCCACGAAGGATAATTAAGGAACAAGTCTTGTCAAAGCATTGATTTTTTTTCTGTATTTTGTGGCCCCTCAGATTGAGCAAGATACAGATCTCCCACACTCCCCCCTCATTTATTTTTTTTTTTTAAAAACACTTTTATACAATCAAAAAATTACAAATTTTATAGGAAATCTGGCTGAACTTATCTGGGCCTACTTAGTCTATGTAGGCAACATCGTGAATGACCAACAAGATAAAGTCTACAAGACTAGAGCTTATACAAGAGCTGTACGTAGCCTCACCATTACACCTTCTTTTCAGCAATACTGTTTAATCTCGAACACCTACCACAAACTTCCCTTCAAGCAATCCGTGTTTTTCTAAATGGTCTCATTGGATTTCCTAGTTGCTCAATTTATGGTAAAAAAATGAAGTATATGTATCTCTGAAGTGTGACTGTATCTATTCAGTTTGTCAAGCAATATGATACCTATAGTCCCACTGTTATTGATGGAATAGCTTTTGTATGGATCTTCTATATGGAACTCTCATTGAAACTGGTGGAAATACAAGTTCTAAAAATAGATGAGAAGTCCAAAACTTTACTTATAAATCATTCCATACCCACTAATAATTTGCTGAAGAAGACTTCCCCAGAGTTAAATTCTAAAAGTTATATGACCTTTTTAGGACACATTCAAGATAAGGAAACATTCTACATTACTGAATTCTGTTTTAAGAGAAACTTGATGATACTTAGAACACCTTTTCTTTTTCTCTGCTCAAGCCATCGAGATTACCTTCAATATCTATCCTGACACCTTTCAAAGAAAGTTAATTTGCCTTTGTTACATACCCTCATCCAAGCAAAACAGCAAAGCTTATAGAGTGGAGTTTTAATTTAGTAAGTACAATGGAATCTCATAAGGAGGCGCTAATTGGGATACAGATGATCCCATAGCACTATATTACACTCTATATCATGTGATTTACCCCAAAAAATTTCTAATGTAAAATGGATTTAAACATTATTTTCTTAACATTTGTCTCCTTGAAAGGCTACATAGAGATGGCAGCAGCAATCAACATTACATAATATTCTGCATAACAACAATAAAAATCTTCTAAACTAACAGATATAGAAAAATCAAAATTGTACATTGCTTTTGAAAAGAGAGCTTAATAAGGTAAGAGTCACACGATTATTGTGGAATAGGCACATTCATAAAACATGTCTTCAAACCATTTCCAACCCAGCTGTGGTTGGCTGTTACAACAGGTTAATTTGCCCTTTTTAGGCCACCAAGCTTCTACTGGTTTTTAGATCAGGTTTTTCTTAACTCAGTTGCCCTATATGCTCTGCTGAACTTTTTAATTCCTAGGCTCAGTGACTTCAAAGCAAGTAACATAAACTGCTCTCATGGGAACTTTTGGAAGCTGCGCTATGATATGGGCTGAATTTACCCAAATGACAATGGGTGATGAGTCACCTCAGCACTAATCCTGAATCACTTACGTGTACCAAGTGTCCTTAAAACAAGGGTTAGGCAGCACGTGGCCACTATGCAACCACACTGAGTTGGGCTGAATTTCTATCACGACAGATAAACAGTGAGATTCATATGTGTATACCTGTGGGTGCATACTTGTAAACACACAGAAAAGGCCAATCCACTTGTGTTAGAAGACAGGTGTACTTTCTACAGTGTTTCTTGCTATATTTAGAGTGTTAAATTTGATTTGGTTCACAAAAGCAGCAAGGCATGCATGGATCATGCCAAAGGAAAATGGATCAATTTATTTCTAATCAGCTCTAGTAAGACCCTAAGCCTATGGAAGTGGAAAACAGATTTTGGGCTGGTTTGGGTTATTTTTTCCTCAACACAGGTGAAGTTTTCAGACCTGACTTTCGCAAGTAATACACATCGCTTAAGGTGGGGAACACTGAAAAAGGCAGCCTTATAAAATGGCTAGAACTCTGGCTTTGTACTCATATCCTTCTCATTTAAAAGTTAGCAATTTTTATACTGATAATGAGAATAGGTATTAGAAAAATCTACAATTATCTATTTTGAAGTAATTATTTCCTGCTTGATTATCTACAGGTTTTGGTCAGTATAAACATCAGTGCTCCATTCTTCATTTCAGTTCTAATCCTTTTTTCTCTATTTCACATTTAAAAGCATGTGCAAACATAATTTCAGCATTGTTTTCCTAATGACTGTAGCCACTGATGACAAAGAAGGATTAAATGAACTAGCGCCTTCTATGCTTATTTGTATTTCAGCTGTAGACTTTATGTGAGAAAACTGCCGGAAAATATTTTTTCTTGTAATTGGCTTCATACATTCTGAGATTTCTATTTATTTTCAACCACTACCCATTACCTCAAAGCACAACAAATTCAGTATTTTCTTGATGTATCTTCCAGTGACCAAGAAAAATGTTTAGGTGAGATATCTGGAGTTATCAACTCAGAATCAACACGCTTTAAGAGACAAGGAGTGTAAAAAATATACAGCCTTTTACAACTACCAACACTCTTCAGTGGGACTTGATTTTGGGGGCCTCACTGGTGTGATGAGATCGAAGGCAGAAACTGCTCCATGGCAAGAGACGATAGAGAGTTCACTTAGTCTTGAAGGGACCTTTGTACAAAGATTTGCAGTTTATAGATTAAGACCACAGCAAAATAATTCTGGAAATAAAGGGGGTATTTGATTGTCACTAAATAAACAAAAGCACTGCTGAAATGAGTTCGCATCAGGACATAACAAAGAGCAAATCACTCCTTAGAATTTCCTCCAGCTCTTATTTTTAATGGATTTCAGAAGAGAATCAACATGAGCGTATCTAAGAAGAAGTCAAACCTTACTCGGAAACAGCTTAGAGGTTTCTCACAGACAACATGCAAAAGGTGACAGAAAACCCTTTGCCTTATTTACTGCAGAATTTGGAGGCTTAAAGTACTTAGGCTGCTTTTATGAAGCATGTAACATGAAACTTTCATCTAGCTATAGTCTTTAGGCTACACACTGTGATAAGATTGAAGGAAAGGTGGCCTGGACGAAAATCGATTCTTTTTGCTTGCAGCCAGATTTACTATAGTGAATGAAGGCTAGAACATATTGACATTTCTGGCAGAAAGTATAAAAAAAAAAGCTGAAGAAAATAGAGACTTTTCATTCTATTATGAGCTGAGCAGCTGAGGACAGCACATACAGAAACAAGAAATCATTACTGAAACAGAACACAGTGGAAGCAATTTTAAGATATTAATTTTGCACCAGAAAAATATTTTCAGTGCAAGGAATCCAAGGTGAGCTTGTTCCTCCCCTCGCTTGCGAAGATGAACAAGATCCTGCAAATTAATGAAGCAAGCTGTAAGATCAGAGCCTGAGAGCACGTGAAGGAGTTCTGTGTAGACTTCTCCATAATTACGTGGAAGCAACTAACTGTATCTGGACCTGCTAGGAAACAGGGTTGATGGTTTTACAGGCTACATTTCTCGAAAACGACAATGTGAATAGAAATTAAGATTCTTTCTCAGTTAAATAATGTCAGTTTTATTCCTTTTGAACAACTGAGCTCTCTTGCGCTACAGGTTATGTGAAACTACAGGTTATGTACGGAAAAGGCAGTATACTCAGCTGTACTAATGTACTACTGATGTAATTGAAAATTCAGCAATACTGCACAGTGTAATTGAAAGACGCAAACAGCGTTGATCTAATGTTGCCATTATCTAATATTGCAAACATCAACCTCTGAATCACATATACAGTAGTAAGAGTTGTTTTAAGATCATAAAAAAAATTAAAATATAATTATAATGAATGTTCAAGTCTAATTTAATTAGCCTACACCTGGTTTTACTACATCAAATTTCTTTTAATGTTTTATATATTAAAAGCAATTATGAATTTAAAAGCAATACGGGGGGGGGGGGGGGGGTTTT
>SAYO01033226.1:21730-39303 GCA_004023745.1 Recurvirostra avosetta
GAGAAATATGTAAAAATATGGACATTAGTAAAGTACAAGGAAAAAATCTGATACTGACAAAAATAGTCTCAGAACATAATGATGAGGAGCAGGGCTGTTTTACTTCTCTGGAGTTAAAGCTATTGGTAGCATTATGAATTGTATTAGAACACCACTTTCAGGTGTGATGTCACACTGCATTAATTCTTCTAAACGCATGTAACCCAAGGCAAAGTCTTGAACCCACACTAGACAAAAGGAGAGGTGCATTAAGAGCTGAATGGAGTGGATGTCTCATTGCTTTGGACATACGGGAGAGCTGGTAGATTTCCTATCCTTCCTTTTTACTGGACCACAGGAAAATACCTAGAACATCTCAAACATTAGACAGGCACACACTGCAAGTACACACTAAGACTTTAAAAAGCTTCATGCAACATAGCTAGCAAGAATCACCCTGTCTACAAGACTTCTAAATATGCAGTCAAGTGTCACAAATATTCTCAGGTTGTCATTCAATTAATGCTTTCAATAACACAACTATTAGAAAGAAAACTACCTGTATGGCAATATCAACATTAGTCATTAGGAACTTTATATCAGCACTTTCACAGCTAGACTCACACAATAAATATATCAATCTCCAAGTACCACTGTGTCTACTTGATCTCTTGGTGTCATTATTTGAATTAAAGATTAGACCTGATTATGTAGAAAAAATTATGTAGGATCAAAAGGACCAAAACTGCAGGCAAGTACTTCGTATTTCTCAAATTTAGCACAGTACACATTCCAAAGGACTAGAGACAAGAAGGTGAACGAATTCACTTTACGTTAAATGGAGTGGGTAGACTATAACTCAGTGACTTACTACACTGCGCGTACCAGCCCCCCGCAGCCACACCACATGGCATAAAAACACCATACTTTTTACCAATGGCCAAAGAGCAGGTGCCACTGCTTTCACATACGCTTCTCAAGTAATCACTTAAATAGCAATATCTAGCCTATACCAACATGATGAAACTACCTTGTTTTTCAGGGATGCCATGTACTAGTAGCTAAGCAGTTTAATATAGAGGAACAAACCAAAATTCAAAGCAATTTTTAAATGTCATCTCTTAGACTACATAGAAACCCTTTAATGTTTAAAAAAAAAAAAAAAAAGAAAAAACCCACAAACCGAGAGCGTCCTATTAGACTCAGCAATTCATAGCACAAAGTGAGTTCTCAGTTATACAATGGCTTAACACTTTTTTCCAGTCACTTTAAGCATATTCACCACAATTCTATTGAGTTTAGAAAGAAAGAGATGTGCCATGGTTCCTACTGTAAAATGAAAAAATATTAGTTTACCTGTATGCAATATATGAAAATAAGTCAATGTTAATGAGGCATAAAGACTACTGCCTATTTTCTGCTTTACTACAAAAGCCCTTAGCAATTAGCAGGTTCCATAAATGACTTAGCTATTCTGCATCTCTCTTGCACTGTACTTAAAATTTCTTGCCTCCCTTTAGGGTTTAAGTTAAAAATCTGCTCATCACTGGTAATGCCTTGCATACGTTACAAGCACGAGATTTTGTGAGACCAAAAAAGCAGACAGTAAAAAGCAAAGTTATCTTCCCTTCAGCCTTTATCTCCTCATTGTCTAAAGTTGGTAACACTATTTACTCATTCGTTGCTTTTATGAAAAGTGAGTTTTGCTCCTCCACCAATTTCCAGGTTCTCCTTTAAAAATCGATGAGACATCAAAAGAAATGAGTACATTCTCCTGAAGGTGCGCATAGTTCTTCCAGAACATGGATCAAAGCTGGAGTAAATTTCTGTAAACACTTCTCATTATTTTTTGGAGCATCCACCAACTCTTTCAAGTACACACTGGGGATTTCAAATTGTGGATCCAATTCTATGGTTTCACAGACAAACTTAACTTTTTTTTTCCTTCAGGTAAATGATTGTACAACAGTAGTCCACCACCAGCCCCCACTCCCCATTTTTCGATTGTAAACCCATACATACACTGCAAACTGATGACAACCAAAGACCCTCAGTTCTGAGCTGACCAGACCGCAGCACAAATAAGCGTTAGAAGAGTCTAACTGCAGGCCAGTAATTCCCTTAATACATACTCCCACAGGCTACTGTTCAGCAGCTTCATTCCCATTAGGTGAAGCCACAGAAGAGAAAGACATCGATGTGCAGAGGAAAGTTTAACAGTTAAAGGGATCAAACGCCAATTAAGATGTTCTTGCAGTACTAATTGCACACACCTCAACAGATCAGTGGTCGCATTTTATGATCATTCTAGAACAGTAAACAATATGACAGTACCTCTCAGGTTACTGGAATGATAAGAGTTGTAGATAGGCCATTTTCCTTTTTTCATTCCTAAATAAAGCTAGACGTGATATTCTTAATAAACATACTTGCATATACATCCCTTCTACACAGAATCAAAAATATTTAGAGAGAGAAAAGAATGCAGAATAGTCATTTAAGTAATATTTCTCTGCACAAAGAGAAGCTGCATTCAGTGGCCCAATTAACTTCTTCAAACAAGGCAGCTGATTGTAACTTCAGAAAGCAATGCCAAGTGGCTACCGTGAACATCAAAGCATTTTACAGTCTGCCTTGAGAAGATTAGTGTTAGAGCAACAGTGATACACACAAAGACTGATGATAGACGAATCAATTTTCTTTTGGAACCGAGCAGTTTGTACATTAAAGTATTTGGGCAATTTTACATTAGAAGTCCATGTCAGAACTGGCAGTCTCAGTTCTAACATTTAAGGTCCTTTCTCTGATTAGTTCAGTAAAATACTTCTAAGTGAATGTATATGGTATTATTACGCAGCCAAAAATGAAGTTGTAGCAGAACTAGTTAGTTGCTCTTTGCACTGTTATACCACTATCTCTGGTCTTGCAGGGTTGAACCAAATTCTCTCTCATTTTCCAATGCAAAATAGGTAGCATATTAGAGCCTACTTGTTGAGATTTGCACCCCTTTGCCCAATAAATCAAGGACTGGCTAACATCCTAGAATACAATCAGAAAACATCAGACCTCAGAAAATCCTGACCTCAGAAAATTGGCCGGTTCAACTGTACTCCAAGAAACACTGCACATGCTGGTACTTGCACACATTTATAATAGAAGCATAGAAGCTGCAAGAATAAAGTGGACAAGGCCCTAAATAACAGCCAGGCAGCACAGGCTTTCCAGAAAGATGGCCAGCTAAGCAAGGAAGGTGAGAGGTTCCTGCAGTTTCACACCAAAGGCACTGAAAGACAGGTGAAAGGTACCCGAAGAACATGAAATTGCTTCCTTCCAAAATGAGAAGCTCATCACCTGTTCTCTCATCTCTGGCAAGTTCAAGATGCACACATCCTTATGTAAGTTCATTTATAAGTGTCAATAAAATTCTTGACCTCCTTTTTTCCAAAGTTCAAATGTAAATATTTGTGTGCTCCATCATAAGCACTGTGATGAAATGAAACCTTACATAGAAGGTAACAACATTCTCGCTCCATAAAACATGATTTCGAAACTATGCTAAAGGAGCTTCTGTAAATGCTTGCGGGCTGCCTATTCTAACCAACTAAAGACAGTACAATTCACACATAATTGCCTAGTTCATTACATCAAATCCTGTAAATATTTTATTATACAGCTTTACAGAAAATGCTCTTTGAATCTGCCACTTCTGCACATTCTACACCTACTCAGCTATTATGCTCAGAAGAGGTGAGTGCCATCATCCACAGCCAAGAACACGGTATCAGAAGCAATACAGCAAGAGCAAGTAACTACAGAGTATTTACACTGGGTAGTTTGTCTGCGTGGCAGCCTAAGGATTAAGCGTGTCTTGTTTGTGTTTTGGTTGTCAGTGGTTCATTCCTTTAGCAGAACCCCTGCCCTGCAAGAGGAGGTGTAAAAATGGACAGTAGAAATAGCATAAAAGCAGCTACAGCAGAAGTCAGCTACATAAGCCATACAATTTAGATGGGCAAAACCCCAATATAGTATTATTTTTCCAACTATTCCAGCTCTTCTATTCCACACAGTAAATAATGCTCTTCGCTTACTTGGTCCTGAAGTCTTCTATGAAAGCAGGCAAGAAATTAGGCATTGCCCAGAAATGCTTGATTTTTTTGCATTTGGTTCCAGTCTACTTCTCTTCACAACAGTATCACGCAGTCATAATTTATACAAGACTATCTTTCCACACTTCTCTCAAACCCATCCTTCATTAGCTTGTCTTCTCCCTCTCTCTCTCACAGTTAGTTAAATAGCTATTAAAAATTTATGGCTAAAAATGATTAAGGTGTTCCCTTTCTATGTACTGCACCATTCAATGCATCTTGGAAAAAGACAAGTACCAGGTCTGATTAAGAACAGTTGACTGTAAAGCTGTGCTTTTGTTAAATAGTAATGACAGCTAAAGAAGGTAAGATTTCAGGCTTCATTTGCTTTTGCTAGCAATTTTCTTGTACTGCTTACACATAAATTACTGCTCTAATTTTTATATAAATTTTTAAGCATAGAATTGGTCTTTAAAAATGAGTATTTGTGGAAAAAGATTAAAGCTAATAAACAGTTGTGATAGTTGAAATAAGGACTGAGCTATGAAACTGAAATCAACGACTCAAGCATCCGTATTAGTTACAAGCACAATTTTTCAGTTAAGAAATAAGGTGCAGCCCTGTAAAGAAGAGTCATACATTAAACCACTAAACCCCTTAAAAGAAAAAAACATTTTTCATATATATATATATAAAAGTTAACTATTGGATCATTACTGCTCACAGGATGATGAAGAATCTACAAGCAGAAATGCTCTGTTGCCTCCTCGCTTATTACGGGAAAAGAGATTGGTCCCGAGTTTATTAAGTCAATAACAAGACCCGCAACAAGACCTGGCATATTTAATAAGACAATTTCTGAATATACTGAATAAAAATTCCTATTTTTCTTAGTTGACATTTAGCCCCTAAAAAACACTGGTATACTTCTGTGAGCCAGTATTCTACCTGTTTTCTTGGGCTAGATTTATCAATGGGAATAATACTTGAGGCAAAAAAATTTGTCACTAGCAGAAATATCTGAACAGCACAGCTGGTGTTGTTTGAAAGATTCCGCAAGGACTTCGGTTTCAGGAGTAAAAATGCAGAGCTCTGAGAACTGAAATCAAGAAGAACCCCAAAGCACACATTCTGTACCATTGCCCGATTTACGAACGCACTGGCTTGCATTTAGATTTTTATATTTTTGTGACTGAACTGTGACCATATTTTTAGTATCACTTCTATGGCACAGAAACCCTGTTTATGGCAGATATTTAAGTTTACATTACTATTACTATGACTGATGGTTCAGCTATTACATGTAAACACTTACTATCGCTCAACTCCTGGTGAACCAGACTCAGAACATTCCTCCACCCTTCTTAAAATCTTTCCATAGCTTTTTCCAAATATGGACCTTGGTAACTAATGCAACAGCCAGTCAACACGTTTATTAGCAAAACACAATACTGTTAAGACGAGGTGCAGGAAAACTCAGCTATAGTTGTTAAAAAGAAACTCCCATAAAGTTAAAAGTTCTTGCAAAATTACAAGGACTTAAGTTGCCATGTCCACTTGGATGTGATAAGCAGCTATATTCTATATTTATAGGCTAGGAATAAATGCTCACATAGTTCCAATTACAGTCATTGATTTCTGAAGCGAGATCCTCACAGCTCTTAATATAAAAACATACGATACACACTGTTGAGTAACTGACTTCAGTCCAATTACTTTTGCCTACATTAATCCTCTGTTGCAGAAACACAGCCTAAACATTCTGCATGCGATATTACAGCACCTACATGACAATTTTTATAGTTATGATAGCAACAGCTAGAAGAGAACAGTAAAAATCACAGGCTGGAAAGTTTAAGTTGAAAAGAATACTGAAAACAGGCCTGGGTTATGGAAGTCAATAGGCAAACTTATGATTCAATCTTTGCTACCGAAGAAAGATGTTTTGAACTGGGAATATTAACTGTCAGAGGTTTTGATGCTGACATATCTCAAAAATGTCAACATTTAGAAACTAACCACTTATTTCATCCAGCACTATATTTTCTTCCTTCTTTAGGATCAGGAACAAAAAGCTCCTTTATCTTCTACCGTCCCTTTTAACAAGCCACTTACATCCACATATATACATATATGTAGGCATAAGCACTTCAGGGTACTTTTGTGCCTATTTTAAATAAAGGACGGATTATTTTAAACAAGGAAAGCCTCAGTGCATCTATGAAGCTCAGAAACACATATGACAAAACCAGCTGAACTCTAGATGAGCATACAGAGAGTACGTTCATAAACTTCAGCAGCATGAGTCAAGTTCCAAACTATTTTGATGAAAAATTAAACAAAAAGCCTGACTTATTCTACTTACTTGGTATTGACAGCTCCAAAAAAATGACGCTTCTTTTCAGTGAGATTAGCCATTGCAGGTTTTTTTAATTAACGCAAGACAAAGTTGGATGACTTTTCCCACCCGCACCCTTGTGTCTAAGCTGTCACCTAGGCAGTTCACCTTTTCTCCACTTACAATCCCAAAGTCACTCTAATCTGAACCGCCACTTAAGAACAGACCGAGTGCTAGAGAACATCATTCATTTCATAAAGGTAGTATCTCCGATTTCAGTCTGTATCAGTATTGACATGCAATCTACATACAGCAACCGGGTCTGAAAACGTCTCCAGAATCTAGTTAAATGGTACTCATTTTCAGGAGAAGCACATGTTAGTATCAAGTTAACCGCTAGCTCCTCGTGGTGTCCAAAGACAGGCATGTCTCCTATGGGTTGTGCTCAAGAGCGCAGACATCACATTAGATCATGATTAAATCTCTCCATCGTAAACAAGAAGTAACATTAACAGGTACTTGTTAGCACTGAATCACATCTCTTCATTGCAATGTTTCTCTTTATTGCAATATAGTTTTAATTAGCATTTACAAGACAGGCCTGTGAGATCTAGCGAAGCATGGGGCACACAAGATGGGTTCCTAAGGCATCCACTTCTGTCTGTTTAATCGTTATGGTGATATACTGAACACTATACAGGATATTAGACACGTTCATTAGGATATTATCTTTGCTCTCTAGGAGGGATTTTATTTTTTCGTATTACTTAAATATATGCTGTAGAGTTAACCAATTTTAAATACTCATAAAACCAGGGAAGATTAAGTTTAATCTGTGTTTGCATTTCATAAGCTTACACTGTTTGAAAAACTCCAAACTTTACATAAACCCCATGTTTTTCATTTATGCTCTCTGTTCTTGTTTGATCCCCCAAAACCTCCCCCAAACCAGCTAGCAAACGATTTTTCTACTTGTCCAAATAAGGGGGAGCAGGGGGCAGGGAGCAGGGGAGGAATCACTATACATCTGCATTTCATATATGAACTTTGAATCCCAGCAAAGGAATACATAAATACCAGTAGTTTTCTGTCTCTGCAGAGCAGACAATAAAAGCAGATCTTATAAGGTCTTTTTCTGGCAGGAGAGGCTCCATAATCTATTCCCAGCAGTAATGTGATTTAGCCAACCTCAAACGAAACAAGAAGCAGAGAAGAAATTGCAACTCAGAAATGTTTTTCTCCAAGCGTTTTCCAGGATTACTGTTTAAACTATCCTTGCTGAAGATTGTACCTTACATCATAAATTAGCACTTAATTTGCAAGTTTGATCCTCTATAGTCTTTTCAATTACTCATTTCCCCTGACTTCTCAGGTACCCTGTATGAGTAAAGAGTGCTGGATAGAGCGGGGCGGGGGGGAAAAAGGAAAGAAAGAGAGGACATAGAGAAATTCAGGGTGTAAAACCTACTTTCACAAAACCTGAACATTAATATAGCATTGTATCAGCCACATTTCAGGATTTTCTCATTCATTTAGAAGCTTTTACATAAAAGTGTTTTCAAAAACAGAGTCTATAAAGAACATCTATAAAAATATCTTCTTGATCAATTTTTGTACTTCGTTCCTCAAGTCATGCATATTTTTATGGTAGACTACTCATAGTAGAGCAAATCTGGAATCACATAGTAGAGTGAATCTTGTACTACGAGAGCTTTTCTAGACTTAAGTTGTCAGTTAAGCAAAATAAATTTTAAATTCACACTCTGATGATGCAGAAAAAGGAACACAATCAAATAACTTCATTGAGCCTCATATTTTTCTCTATAAGCATGAGTAATGTGTTCTGCTCTGGATTAAAAGCATACCTGAGGAATTTTCACATCTGAACAAGTTACCTTGAGAAGAAAAATGGAAGGACACAAACTGCTTAGAGTGAAACATAAATACATTTTCTTTTCTCTCTAAAACAAAAAAACACTGGAACCTTACTGGCTTTGTACAAAGGATAGCTTTTCTCTAGCATTCAATTCCAGTGAAAATATAATTTTGTCCCTGTTACACAGCTCTTTGTGTAGAAACGGACATTTACTTCCATTTACTTCTTTTCCCTGACTTCCAGGTGCCAGTTGACAAAATTGTATCCCTGATCCACATACAAGAGAGTTTTCTCTTAATGTGAATTACATAAAGTTACATTTCAAATGTGTTACAAAGCTACGCTGATTCAGGAAGCAAACAGCTTTTTCCGTAGCCACAGAAGGTGGTACATGCTCTTGTGATCACATACGGTGACAGCGGCCAGACATCTCTACGTTCACAAATCATATTTAAACTGAAGCATGCTGTGGCTGGGCAGAAGTTAGTTAGAGGGATAGTCCCAGAGATGGAAGACTCTTGTCCATGGAAGTTAAAGCAGCTGCATAGCTTTCACAATAGCACGTATACATTCAGGCTCCGTACAGTAAATCTCTTAAACATTTTAGATACTGTGAAGAGGAGTACTATGGTAATATTTTAATATTTATGAACAAACGAACACAAAGAGATTAAGATATATTCCTAGCAGTTTAGTAGGTTTTACACGTATTGCCCTGGTTTCAGCCAGGAAAGAGTTAATTTTCTTTATAGTGATTGCTGTGAAAAGAATGTCAATAATAGATATTGGTTTAGTTGTTGCTAAGCTCATTTATACTTTTCAAGGACTCTTTTCAGTTTCCCATAGAAGCTGAGGAAGAGCATAGACAGAACAACAGATGCAATATTCCATACCATAGACATCATGCCCGGTACATAAATGGGGGTTGGGCAGTGATCCCGATCACCGCTTGGGAAGGTACCAACTCACCAGGGTGGTGAGAGTGACTTATGTCACCATTACTCTTATTATTATTTTCCTTTGCTGTTATTGTTCTATTAAACTGCCTTTATCTCAACCCAAGAGGTTTTTTCCCTTTCCCCTCCTTTTCTCCCTCTTCTCCCTGTCCTTCTGGGGGAAAGGGGAGAACTCCACGAGCAGCTGCGTGGTCCTAACTGCCGGCTGGGGTTGAACCACAACACACAGCAACACCCACTAGTTTCTATATTTTACAAACATCAATATTTACCCAGCATCATGAGAATAATTCAGTGTTAGTGATCTCATGAGCTGCATTTAGCTGATGTTACACAAGTTATAATAAATCCTGTACACCACCACCCAGCAGGATATACCAGGTCCGGAATTTTCCTAACCTGCTATCAAAAGTAACTTTGCAGTAGCTGTGTAGCATACTTTCAGTCATGTTTGACATTTTAACAAGTTGCCCGCTACAGGCACCTAACACTAGAGCAACAGGACTAGTAAGAAAGCAGAACACAACCATCAGGCTTCATTATACTTAAAGCACTGGTAGCAAAGCCAGAGGTAGCACCTTCCTCTACTCAGACACAGCACACGGGTACCCGTGGTAAATTCTCTCCTTGCTGTTACTGCCAGGGACTACGGTTTGTTCCTGGGACAATCCATAGGTTTGAAATGACAGTAGATTACGTGAGTTCCACCAAATACTTTTTCCTGCTATCATCTCTCTCACACTGTAACCCCCTCCAGGCACAGGACCGTAGTCACATTTACCACGTTACATATGAGGAATCAACACCTACTGCCATTACCACAACAATCCATCCAGACCTCACTTCAGCATAAAAGATCTCCAAGGAAAGAAACAGCTATAACAAGAAAACAAATGACAATACCACAACACAAAATAACCCTTACTTACAACAGGATCCACCGGCTGCTCTTCTTTCATGCTCAAACAGCAATGTAAGCCCCTGCCAGGGCTGCTGCAGCAGCTCCAACGCCATCGGTAATCTCATGCATATTTTTGAATCAGCAAGTTCCTCTCTCCGAGGGTAAAAGATGCCTCCAAATGCAGAAGTTGCATTGCCTATCCTGAACTGTTCTCTAGTCCAGCAACACCCTTGGTCATCCAAGTTTTAATTTTTCCTTAAGAGAAGCCAGAAGCCCCCACGTTCTTTCCCCAGCAGGTTTCCTCCAGAGGCAGCAGCACCCCAGCCTGCCCTGCCCCGCTCCCAGGTGGTGCCCATCTCTCTCCACACAACCCCCAGCAGCCCTCCCAGGCTGCTCCCGAGGCACAGCTGAAGCTGGTCAGCAGCTTGGCCGTAAGTCAAAGAGGTAATAAAGGTCAACAACTTCACCTGGGCTGTTTTGGCAAGGTGTGTAGCAGGCTTCCCTCTACAGCTGTTCAAATACTGAAAGGCAGCACTAGCACACCTGGGTGGCAAGGTCAGGGATCTACTGAAGCTGAGGCTCTGGCTATCAAGGTGCGGAGGGGAAAATGCTTTCATCACGAAGACAAGGATTTTAGTTTCAAATAGGTGACTTATCCTTCAAGGTTACACATTGCAGTTATAGCGCAAACAGGAAGGAAACATAATGTATCTGCATAATAATACTTTATTAATGATATTAAATGAGACCCATCAAAGCCTTCTTTCATCGAGGCTTGGTATATCCCTACACACCCAAGCAGGCAGGAAAAGCTGTCTTTGCGAGGAGAAGGTATTAGATATGCTCAGCCCTCTTTCACCAAAAGATAAAATGGGTTTATATTAAAACTTCCATCTCACTAGACATCCTGGAGGAGAAACCATAAAGCAAAACTTTGATGAGTCTCACTGATTGTTTAGGTTTTCAGAAAATTTTGGATATAGAAACAATGCCTGAAGACAACACCTGTTTGGAGCAAAAAGGAAACAAGAACCAGCAAGAACCTATCTGCTTACTTTAGTGATTCCTTACATCTGGGAGTCTGCTGTGGCTGGACACCTTAGGGCAGGCTATTCCTACAAAACAACAGCCTCATGGTGGCTGGGGAGAACTGCTGTTCTCCCCATTTACTATCTACTGCACTCTCCTAATTAGAGAGAACCACGCCAGCTGCATGGGAATCACTCATAGCAAATAAATAAATAAAGTCAGGAAATAAAAAATTGCATAAATAAATGCATAATTAAAAATAATACATTCAGACCCAACTGCGGATGATTTAGAATACAATTTTACAAACACCTAAAACATTTTCATCAAAACAAACAATTTAAATAAAAGCTTACATTTTAAATCATATGAGTCCACTACATTCATGAAGCTTGGGATAAATTTCAAAGGGAATATATGTACCTATACGCATCATTTTTTTTCTCTTTATTATTAATTAATTAACAAAGTTAATCTGTTCTTCACCTTTGTATTCGTATCCATAAATCTAAATGATATATTTAAGATACTCTTGCTCATCCGAAACAAGCAGGATTAAAAGATTTTTACTGCAGATAAACAAACATGAAATATATTATGGGTTTTTTAAAATTTATATACAAATATTTGTCCAAAGAAAACAGATTAAACCCCAATCTCGCTTAGATTTTCTGACACAATGGAGATTGCCATCCAAAAATTCATTACAAAACCTGCCTCTTCTCCCAGCAGATTTTATTAATGGCTAGGCATAGCTCCGACATCTGCTCTGTTATGGATGAATTTGAAAGCACACTCCCACAGAGCGCTCTAGAAATGAGCACAAAAAAGGCCAGCCTAACACTAACTTCTTCCATGGGAAAGAGGCACTGCATGTAGCTGCAATGTTTCTTAACAACATACAGCTTTATATCGTATTTACTTGCACTTGCATCAATTATTAAGGAAAATTTCTACATACAGTTTATCCATCAAAGTAGAAAAGCCTCCAATCAAACACATGAAGCCCGCTGTATATTCAAGCTGAGCTATCCTTGCTACAGAGAGAAGGCTGTTGTTTAAATACATGGTTTGGCATAAGCGATCTTTATGATCTGAGGCGTGACAGAGAGGGACCACAGCAAAATATGGACCATCCTACAAAACAGCTCTCATCTAACTCCAGCTTTCAGAGCCCCGAACTCAAGCTCCACCAGACAGAGGTGGGGTGGAAAAAAGGCTCCATCACGCACAGGTTATTAAAAGGAGAAGCACAGAACGCTTTGGCAGAGGCTTCCTCAAACCTCGAGACAGTCTGTAAAAATTACTGGTGCTTTGAAGGGTAAAATGGCTTATTTCATTGTTTTCCGTATTTTCAGAATACCAAAGCTATAAATGCAAAATAACGTTTTGTTGGCTTTGCACATGAAAGGAAAAATGATGAAACCATTCCTGAGCCTGCTGTTCTGACCTGCCTGGTCTACAGAAATCCTACTGTCAAGTATGTTTAGAATGACACTTTTTTTCTCACTGCGTATCATTTATTTTATACAGTATGATATCTGGGGACTTCAATGCTATTACACCCTTCAAGCCTTTAAAAAATAGGATTAATTCATTTTTAAAGTTCCAGTAAGGGACGTTTTTGGCACAGTCTGCAAAAGAACTTGCTTCCTGCTTCCCAGTTCAAATCACCAGACCGTACCACCCACCACAGGACAGAGAAGGTTGGAAGCTCAAGCGAAACCAGTGTAAAACATAAAGATATGAGGACTTTAAGATACTGCCCCAGTAATGAGTCCATTAGGCTCTGTAAACTTGGGAATTTCTTACAGGAAATTCTGCCACTGAGTTTGCTGGAGTAAGGAATTTCATTATTCTTCTGCTCTTTGCTTTGATGATTAAGAAGATCCAACAATTAATGATTATTTGTGTGCTGCCCATCAAACAAGTTACATGGATCAAAGATGAGCAAATATTTCATACACTAAAAGTGCACAACAGAGATGGGAGAAGAAAGTAAAGTAATGAGGAGCGAAGATATTAGCATGTAAACAAACTATCATCATCATTTGGGATTAATTTATTTGTGTACTCTAATTTACTTGAGTTGCACCAGAATTCCAGAAAATTGTAATTTAGAAATGCAAACTAACACCTTGGCTGTAGCCATAATTCAGTCCCCCAAAATTAATACAAATTTCAAATTGATGTTCATATTTTCAGACTTTAAATATAGATAAAAGCATTGCAATGAATGTGTTCTTCATAGCTGTTCTAATATTTGACCATTTTTTAATATGAGTTGAATAATTTTGGCACAGCAGTTTTCAACTGGGCTGATTTCAATCGAAGTCATTAGTGTTACTTAAATGGCTGACCCATGTTTATCATGTACGTAACAGTTAATGTTGCAAATAGTACAACTGAACATTACTAACCTGACTTGATTACAAAATCCGTAGGACAATTAGTCTTTATATATTTTAAAGCCATTAAGCATTCCTACATTGAAACTAGATGGTACCATTTATAAACTAAATAGCTCTTTCATCTCTACTTCCCATGTTAGCTCAGTAAATTAATGCTTTCAGGGCAATTTAAAATGTAAATTAATCTGGAAGCACATAGTCCTGCTGAAAATGAAGTAATATATTAAATGGATGTTTTGTTCTCCAAGGAATCAAATTTTGAAATTGCTGTTTTGAGAAAGTTCGGGCAACATTTATTTTGTCACTTCTGACAGAATAAACAAACATAGCCGTGCTTTTCAGAAACTATTTTCCAGCATTTGGTGTTTATGTGGACCTGCTGATAAAAAGTAGGGAAATGTTAGGTGACCGCTGAAGCGGCTTATGTTACATTTCAGTGTTATAATATTAGTTTTTTGCAGAATTTTTCTGTCATGTAAGAACAGAGAAAGCCCATTCATGTCAGAAGATGAGAACATTAAACAAGTTATGTTTTTCTTTATAAAAATACGGACTATTTAACAAAATAGTAGATGTAAAGTACAACATTTGCTTCATATACTAACTTTATGTAATATCTGGAAACACTGAAATGTAATACACACAGAAATACAACCTGGAAATAAAAGTTTATGAATATAAGTATCTTTGTAATAATTATGGTTTAAAAGAATGAGCTGAAGCAGAGTGAAGCTAAGTAAGGACACGGTGATGTTTAGGATGCCTTAAACATATGGACTCGGCAACCGTTAACAGCCAAGGTAAGGTTTTCAAACCTTTTCTGATTTGAGACACCACTCTGCTCCCCAGTTAGAAAGAGGGAGAAATAAGAACCTACGCTCTTGCGATATCCACATGCAATACATTGTTTGTTGACAGTTGTGTACATAAAGTTGTGCAGCTGGTGAATATACCATTGTAACAGCACGGGAAGAGACAGCATGTGCATACCCATAACAATGTTTTAAATCACAGAATTTTTTTATGCCTGAAGTCAATGGGTTCACATTCACCAGTGTCTGTAATGAACGTATAAATTTGAAGTTCTTGCATTCAGCTCTCAAAAACAGGAGGATATTTTTAAAAGTAATTTAGATTACCTCAATAGGACAAGTTATAGAATGTTTCACCATGTATAAGACTTACCAAGAAAATATAAGTAAGCAGAAACATATGAAAGTGCTTTCCTTTAAATGTAACATTTGGTAACAAGAGCTGCAATTACTTATCAAAGGACATCAAAGACAAAATGCATACACTCCAAAAGAGTTTAAATGCAAATTACTCCTTCAAAAAGACACCGCTTCGTGCAATGTAAGTAGATTCCTACCAATTACAGCATTAGAAGCATAATAGTAAAATACAAAACATAAGTAGGAATAGGAGCGCATAGGACACAATAGGAACTCGTATTTTACTCTTTTTCAAAAATCCCCCTCCCTGTTGTGATTTATGTTAATCAGTTAACAGGCAGACAGAAAAAAATAGCAAGCCAGGGCTAAAAGACTGAGATTTTCCTTTTCATTTCTTCTCTTTGGTTCTGTGCTGTTATCTTCCCGATACCAACATCTGTTCCTCAAGGTTGTTCTCTTCCAGCCCTTCCTCTTCCTCAGGCCCATCTTCCTCTTCTCTGTCTAGATCTGCCTCTTCATCTAGCCCAGAAACCCTTCCTTAAATTAAACAACGGTGTTTGGCTTATGTGTGACATGCTCTTTGCCACAAATTTGACAGCTTTAAATAAACCACAGAGGGAATCCTGGCAGAACTTTCCTCTAGTGGGTATGGGGGCGAATGGGCCAAAACAAATGTAAATAAATGAAGCCCGAGCCTTAGGAGCCTCTACTCCAACATTTCTTCCATTCCTAGGCCAAACGTAAGACGACTTTGATTAATGATTTTTTTCTTCTGCATATATCACATTAAACTTCCCTTCAATTAAAGATAGCTTTTGAAGTTTGACAGTACAGTAAATCTGGCTTTAAAGCTGACAGTGCTGGATCAAAATCAATATAGTCATACAAGATAAAGTGCTGATCCAGCATAGCCTCAGCGTGCTCATTCAAATTCATTTGGAAGCGTTCATAATTTTATACTAACCACCTTTTCTGCTGAATAAGATGGCTCGGGAACACTTTTCTATAAGGAGACATCACAGAATGAATCTCACCACTAACCATGGCGACATAAACTCCACATCGCATATCCCTTGTTTTATAATCTGACAGACAGATTATTTCATTTGCCCATTACACCTAGATCAACTTTGTACAGTAGTGCACTACTCAATTACATGGAGCAGCCTGTCTCCAGGTTAGACAGAAATACAGACACTTCTTGGGTAAGAAAGCAGCAGCCAGATCTTCAGGGACCAGGAGTGCAAAGGAGCTGTGACTATGGGTCAGCTAGGATGGGTCAGCTGGATGAACTGCTATTTCTCCTTGATTACCGACAGTTCCCTCGTTAGGTAAATACCTGTTACCATTAACTTCTCCATTCCCTGCCCTGGAGGAGCTGAGCTGTTGCTATCAAATCCAAATCTTCGCATGCCTTGATCTCTCCCTCTGGAGGTGGGCTGAAGGGTTACGTGCTTCCAAGTCAGAGGAGGCCAAATGAGCCAAATGGTTCTTGTTCTTTGTACAAGTTCGGGAAATATTGACCGAAAGGCTGTATCTACAAAGACCCCGAGAAGACACTAGGTTTACATTGCCCCAGAAAAAAGAGAGGAGATAGAAAAGAGTCCAAATCTGCGCAAAATTGTCTGTGGGCTCCGGTAGGTTCCTAGTGTCCTTGGCCACCAGCTGCTGCAATAGCAGTGCCTTTTGGGAGGAATGAAAAAAATCCTGGAGAGCTCCTGGCACGGTACAATGCTGCCGATGAGGTCCTTGCCTGAAGCTGAGCTATTTCCTTAGGTGTGAGAAACCCCTGGATGTGAGAGGAGCCCGTGCCCGTGCAGTAGGACAGAGGAGTGCACGTCCCCGCTCACAGTGCAGACTGAGCCTCAAAAACTCCCATTACAATTTCATTGACTTCTCTGGAGCCATTCACTGGTGTCTACTGTGGAAAAGTGTTACCAAGTATATTCAGCTGAAAACATTCACAA
This sequence comes from Recurvirostra avosetta, assembly GCA_004023745.1. Lineage (NCBI taxonomy): Eukaryota > Metazoa > Chordata > Aves > Charadriiformes > Recurvirostridae > Recurvirostra > Recurvirostra avosetta. Next base: position 38,445 of record SAYO01033226.1, read on the forward strand.
GTAGGTCCACAAAAACAAACAAGAAACCTAAAAAATATATTTGGGAAAAAATGTGAATCAAATTTTTAGTGTCAGAACATGAAACATCATTCTGAGAGTGACAACAGTGTGGAAACTGAAGATTGTAAGAAGTATGAATTTTGCTTTTAAATTGTTCTCTATTGTCTCAGTTTATAAACACTGAGAGTCTACAGCTTGGCAACATAATTCAGTTTTATCTAATACGTTTTTTCCATCATCTGTCTCCAAACAAATATCACAAATAATGTGTGAGCAGTTTTACCTAGAATAAAAGTCTGTAACAGTGTCACAAGATAATAGTGGCATTCAGTAAATGCAGCCAGAAAACAGAATGTGATTCAGTCAGAATTAATATCCTAAATTGATGCACAATGAAAACACATTTTCCATCAAAGCTATTTAATGCAGCATGTTTTCTCAAGTGCACCAAGGCAGCAGAGCTAGCTGGGATCCTGTGGGAAAGAGCCCACAAAGCCATTACAGATTTCTTGCCTATCCATATTCTGGCACAAGGAATTAAAATTGGAATAGACTTATCACTTTATCTCTTGATTATTTTTTTTTTCAAATTCTTCTATTATAAAGGTGGTCAGATGCCTTCAAAATTTGCAGCCTCTGCTTCCCTGACTTCCACCTTCTCCTCTGACTCAGCAGAACAGAGAAGATGGCCTCTGAAGCGGGTCAGACCTGGGGAAGGCTGGTAGGGATTTGGAACTGGTGACACGTAACAGGCTCTACAAATATTCAGGCTTGACCAGTGGGAAGTCCCAGTGTATAATTAGGGAGCTCTAGTCCCTCTTTCTAGTTCAGCTATATTAAAAAAAAAAAAAAAAAAAAC
>SAYO01033228.1:4657-26671 GCA_004023745.1 Recurvirostra avosetta
CCTTTTGGGGCACGTTCAGATGGCAAATTATATTAGTATCTGCAAGTTCTTCCTAAGATGCAATGTATTCAACATAATCTCAAATATGTGCTTAGGAGACAGGCTTTATGCTGAAATGCAATTGGTTTTTATCTGCGCTTACTGTCAATAACGGTTCAATTGTTTCCATTGCTAACAATGAACAATCATTTTTGTGGCAGTAGAAACAAACCTAACGAACTCTTAGTAAATACTTGTTTTTTTCTGTTTTTCCCTTAACTTACGTAATCAGTGGAGCAAAAATATAATTGGTCCTTTGGGAAAGACTCGGGGTTGGGGGGGGAATTGTGTGTGTCTTTCATGCAAAACTGGAGCACAAAATGAACAGCTGTATATCAAACTTCTTGTAGAATTTTCTGTAACTCCAGTAAGTAATCAATTCACAGTACTTTTATCGCTTTTAAGAGAGATCATTTAGGTAGTTACATGTGTGGTCCTGCTACTGTCTAAGGTAGTTAGTTTCTCAGTTCTATTAAAACTTGATTTTTTAAATATTTCCTAGTGTAAAAACAAGAATTAAAGTTTATTTACAGCTCACTTCTTTTTAATATGTAGTTTACATTACTGCACATGTAATTGCTTCTTCCAAAAAAATGTAAAGCATCATGATAGGTCTCTGTCACATCCATATTGCTGTCCCAAAACATTGCCTATGAATTGCCTATTAATCTTTCTAACAAATTGAGGTTGCTCATGACAGTTTCCTTTTTGGTATTTTCTCAGAGTCTTGATTCATTTTGAATGTGTAAACTCAGTTTCTGGAGTAAGAACATTTTCCAGCTGACCTGGTTCGTTAATAGTACAGAAGGTTTTGGCTTTATTTTTAACAAAGCTTTAGGTACTTTGAAGCTCATAATCAGAGAACGAGACTGAAAATCTCATTGCTCTTTGGTCTCTATTTTGTCTGCATGAGTGTATGCTATGTTCCTCCTAAATGAGAAATAAAATAGCTTTGTCAGCTGAGGACTTTTTCTGGCTTTTATAATCAGGTGTTTAAAAGAATTGTCAGACTTTTCATCCTCTTGCTAAATGGAACAATTTGTCATCTTCAACGGATGAATCATTTTTCTTTTTCAACGTTAATTGTTCTTGCTGTGTTATAAAAGTCTGTAAGTGTTTTAAAGATAGCTGCTATGGTAGTGTTTAAGCAGTAAACATCCCCTCACTGTATCTTAGTGGTAAAATTCGGTGTTAGCTGGCATTTTCTTCTGAAGTGTTATGTGCCATTTGTATTAAACATATAAAATCTAGTGTTATAAGCAGAAGTTGTAGCTGGTACATCAGTATCTGTCTTGGTCTGAACCAAATTGAAAGTTTCCTCTGTTCTGTAAACTTCTTTATTTAAAGTTAGTGATGTGTCTAGGTAGATAGTTGCTGCTTAAATGTGCTTTTTTTACCTATTAATTTGTTCAAGTGAAGAGCTTCAATGTCACTGCCTCAGTGAAAACGTAGTTTGTTTTCCATTTCTTTTGAGAGTTCTGGAAGATGAAGATGGTAATCTTTATATTTTTCAGCACAGTGTGCAATTTAGTCAATAGTTAGGCAGGAATCCATATTTTGGGAGCCTTTCTACTTAAAGCGGTTTGTAAGGATCATTATCCCACATTAATTGTTTTCAGGTGCAATGGTTTTCAAAATTTGCCGTATTTCTATGATTTATACATGCATTTTTAATGCCTTTCTACAGAAATGGGGCATGTATGTTCACAACTAACAGTAATTCTAATATTAAATGGCATTCCAGACTTCAAAAGAATAGTGTCATCTTTGTGCAAAAAGACATGGCAATAACTAGACTGCTAGTCTGTCAAAACTGTTCACGCAAAGTAGATTTTTAAAAGACTATAAAAGTTCAGTTTAAGAGACATCTGAATGTCTCTCAACATGACTTTGTCCTTGAAAACCTTAGCATATTTTATAGTGAAAACGTAGTTTTAGACATATGACTTTCTGGAAAAGCATTACTTTTGGAATGAAGGAATTTAATTTTAAATGTAAGACTTACTGGAAAGGAGTTGTTAGAGCTGTAGATCAGTGCTGCCATTTGACTGTCAATTGCTGGCCATGTTGTCTACAGGGCATATCTTCTAACAAAGCTATACAGGCATGGTGTTCCTGCTATCCCATCCCAAACTGTAATACTTAAACACTTGAGACTTCCTGTGTATTCTGTACACATCGAAAAATCCCTTACCCTGTGTGCTTTCCACACTTTTACCAGGTTCACTGTTGGCTTATCTCTAGCCATCTTGTCAGTCTGCCTGACGCTGGATTGCATTCCATTATTCTTATTTTCTATGGGTATGGCAACTTCTCGTCATGGGAAAAGCATTTTTGGACTAACATGATTTGATTTGACACAGCAATTCCTAAAGTTTCTACCTGAAACTGCCATCTATGTTTAGATGCAATAAGCTGATATGTGGTTCCTTTTTTACTATGGTTTCTTTACAGCTTTCACAATGAAAGAGCTGGGCATTAGACAGCAATGTTTCAGGTAGTAAAAATGTACCAAGACAAGGGCCAGTGGAAAACGAGCTTAAACTGTAAATCTAAGAAGCTTGCAAGTTAGTTTTCATTTTATATAGAAATCATTCCATCCAAGGATAGTATAGCCCGCATTTTTAAATCCAGTTTTAAAGCTTGAGTTGTAGAACTCTGAAACAATTACATATTTAAACAAATTGTTTTTCACAAGTATACTTTGTAACAAAATGTCCTTGCTTTCCCTTATGCTGGCAAGTCTCCTCAAAATTACTATTTAAGGATGTTTTGAAGTACTACTTACCTTTTTTCATTATTATTCCTTCTACATCATTTCTCTCTTGCAACAATACAAATTGGCAGAATCCTCAGTGGAAAGTAGCACAAGATAAGGAAAAAAAACTTATTTGCTACTGCCCTCAAACAGGAATAGCTGCGTGAGGCTTGTAGAAAGATAATAAATCCCCCAAATCTATCTGTTTAGCAGAGGACTGAAGACATATGCTACATACTCCATCTTTCTGAAGTCAATAGGAGTGTGATGGGAGTCACCTTTGTGCTTGGTGAAATTGCTCTGTGGAGTACCTTCATCATCTTGGGTCATGCGCCTTTTCTCTCTCTGTTAGGACATCAAAAAAAGAAATGGAATAGGTCTTTGACTGTTACCAAACTTCGGTATTTTCTATTTCCTCTCCTCCTTGCTTGCAAGATCTCCCTTAAGTTCCCTTTCTCTAAAAAAGGTATTTCATTTGCCTCTACCATATTTCCAGTAGAGTATTAGCAAGGTATAGATCTTTTGCATTTAGTTTGATAAAGAGAGGGCAGCTTTGGCTTTTCTTCCATGCATATCAAAGTAAACAAAGAAATTAGAGGTGCTTTTATGAAAGATGAGATATAAGTGACTTTCTTAAAGCTTTCTTCTAGCTTTTGGGATTATCAGTGTAAAAGCAGTGGATAACCAGTGTAAAATCTTCTGGGCCATGTTCATATACAGAGTTTTTCTTCTTGATAAAGCAAGTGTGGCATTAGAACAGAGAGTAGTTGTGAAGCCTGTTTTAACTTATGCTGAGATAAGCTGCTTTTGGGAAAAATTCTTAAATATCAGTAGAGAAATACTCACTCATAGCTTCTTTCCATGTCCTCTGGTATTCAGAAAAATAGAGACACTGTGGGATCTTCACCTGTGTTTTCTCATGTTTTCATCTCTTTCCGAAGGTGGAATGCTGACTCAAAGAGAATATAACCTTTTGAAGCTCAGCAGGGTAGCTCATGAGTATGATTTGCTTTTAATGATAGTTTCAGCAGTTCCAGGCCTGTCAGAGCAAATTAGCATGTTTTTAGAGGAGTATCAAATCCCATGCTAACTCTTCAGAAGCAAAGGCCAAACAATTATTTAATGAGATGTGTAAACATTTTGATATATTTGTTTTCAGTAATTAGCATAAGCAGACAGTCTAGTTTGTAACGGGCTTCTGTATGTTCTATTTCATTCATACTGTATTACTTAGGAATACACTTCTTTAACGTTATACATCTGTCAAGGAATACCTGTAAATATAAGAGTACTTATTAGCTAGAGATTTTAATATGCCTTGTTCAAGTGATTGTATAGGTTATAATAGTATAAAATATGTATAGTATAAAGTATATGTTATTATATGTTGCAATAGTATAAGGCATCTATCTGTTTAATTTTGTAAGACATCACTTTTTTCATAATGCAGTTTCTTGTTTACAGCTGCTCATGTTATAGTAAAGTGCAAACATCTTCAAATGTGACTGTATCACGTATGTGAGTATAGGTATATCTAAAGTTAAACACAGACTAAATATATTTCACTTGAATAGAACGTTGCTAGAGCTGTTGCAGAACCTGCGTTGAAGGCATTGGGGTTTAATTTGATTTTTGAAGGAGAAGGTCAAGGAAAGTTGAAGCATATTCTTAATGATTATTTAAGAGCAATCCAATAATTATGAAAGATTGATACAGAATAGTCTGTTAGCAGATACACTGACTCTCTACTCTTTGGCAGGTGGATGACATCTTAGGAGAAGGCAGTGATGAAAGTGATAGTGAAAAAAAAAAGCCAGAAGAAGGTGAAAAACCTCAGATTAGTGCAACAGAGACTATAGGAATGAAAACAGATGAGAGACCTGGATCATCATCGTCGTCGTCATCATCATCATCAAGTGAAAGAAGTTTAACAGGCAGTGTGCCCAGGTATGAGTTTTTCAAATGTAAAAAGAAGAGTTAATGATGTTTCATTGTGTTTGTGCACTATTCAGCATGCTCTTTGGCAGTGCAATCTTTATGTTGTTGTTAACCTCTGTGTGTAGGTAACTTTTTTTGTAACTCGGTGAAACTGTCATGCTTACCTCTGCAATGTTTTGGGATTGATTTAAGGAAATTGTCGTAGTAAAAGTCTGTTGAGAACCAGGATATCGCCTGTTTTGAAAGAATTTAAGATCACTGAATTGCGTTGATTTTAAAGTAGTCTTGATCCTGAAGCAGATATAGGACAATGTCCTCTGCAGTGTTACTTTAAGTAAAATAAAGCACGGTTTTGGAAAGCTATGGTTTTTTCATCCTGAATTTTGGAGATGTTTTTGTATGGAAAATTCGTAAGAATGAGGATGTTGAGATGGTTTTATGCTTTAGTATTTTGGAAAGAAATTTAAACTTCTGCAAAAATTATTTTAGTGTCCCACCATTGACTGTTGAATGATGCCTATCAACCAATTTGCTAGTAAACTAGAACTTGATAAAATAAGTGCATATTTTAAATATGTTAAGGAATGGTTCTCAATCTGCAGCCCCATAATAGTTTTTAAGCTGAACAATATATAGAGAACAACATAAGATTAAGATTATAGCACCTTTAATTGAGAATTGTTGGGATTGTCATCCTGTACCACAAAGTGCTAAAACTGCAAACATGACTCAGATGTGCATTGTAGTTTCTTTCTGTTCTCGTAAGCAGACTGTTCTCACTCATCAGAAATTAAGCTCTAATAGTTTTTCCTTAATGGAGGATAATATAAGTAGTAGGACTTAAGCAACATATTTACATTATTTTAACTCCTGTGAGCTTTCTTCTAGCGCACAAAGAATGTATGAGAGAAATTGCAAAAAACACCACTGAATGTGGTATATAAATATTCATGAGGAGATTTTGATTGGGTTAGCAAGGTTGCTGTGTCAGGAGTTTATAGGAGAAAGAGCTACCTGGGAAGCTTGCAAAGGCCTTTTAGTTTATTGTGCGTATGTCTAATCACTGAGCATCTTCAGGAAAATGTCAGTCTAAAGATATAAGAATTTAATGTCTCACATAGCTAGAAGAAAAATTCCCTCCTAAATGAAGTCTGGAAGAAGAAAGGCTAAGCTAGTGATGAATATTTGAATCAGCAAGGCATGGTGGTGGCATGGCACTGTTAGTTCATCCTAACACTGATGTTTTGTTGTGTAGAAAATGCACCAAATTCTAAAAAACAAAAGGCAAAAAGAATTGTATTAAGGAATATTGCTTAAGGTTATTGCTAAATACTGTTCCCCATGTATGGTTTACAAAGATAGAGCAAGTACGTTTGTCATTAACTTTTGCTTTATATAGGAAATAAATACACTTGGCAAGACTTCTGCACTGTAGAGGTAGTAGTGTTCTTGCTAGTAGGATAAGGTCTTTGAGAGGACTTCTTAAGCAACTTTTCTATTTTTGACCTTTCTACGTCTTAAGAGCTTCCCTGTCATTTTGTTAAATTACATCCAGGATTGAACCCGAATGGCGTGCTGGAAAACATACCCGCAGACTGCTTGTTCGGATGCTGACCCAGTGTCTGCTAGGCAGGAAATTCTGCTTGATAGAAAGGAGCCTCCACCCATCACCCTAACTCCATTTGAAGTTTGAAGTTTTAAATTGATGTTTTTGTGGTCAGTCAGTGTTGTATGTGCTAAAGAGATACCATACCAGAGGGGTAATGTAAGAACAGTTGTTAAATAGCAGGATTAAAATCTCCAGGACCTTAGTCCACTCCAACACAAATACTAGCTACAGTTTCTGGGGGCCACATTTCTAAAAGCTAAGTGCTATACAAACATATACATCCCAACAAGATTTGAAGTTTCTGTTCTGAAAATTAGTCTTTGGTGTGTTAGGAACATAATGAGGCTGAAATTTTATTTAATAATTTTAAATTATTTTTGCTCTGTCATATAGCCTGAAGTCGCGAGTTATTTGTTACCATCACTTATTGCCACAAAGAAAAGAGGCGTTATATTCTAAAGGCAGTCCCAATTATTCATTATATAAATCCACACTGGACCAGGTATATAAATCATTATTTCACAACTTGTTATGATCACACTGATGCCCGTGTTTCCAGAAAACAAAAGATAGAAGGCAGTCCAAATATGATCCAGTACACTCATGTTCTGGCTCAGCTCATTCCTAGCAGAGATGAGGCCTGCAGAGACTGTGGGTTCCTGGTAAGCAATGCTCCATTACGCCTTTCCAGTAGTTACTGACGCTGGAACCACAGCACTTATAAGACAGAAATGTAGTGCTTCTGTTTAATGTTAATCTTCAGTCTTGAAATCTACAGAATACCTTGATCACTTCCCTGATTGGTGCCACTTCTAAAATTTTCATGGAAGGAGAAAAAAATAGTCTTTCAGAAATCTAATAGCTGCTTTTTGAGAGGGGGAGGAGAAATGTAGCATCTTTCCTACAACCGTTTGCTTTTATGACTTTTGGTAGGTACCATGCAGTTAGGTTGCAATTTGACAGCCTAGACTTGTTTTAAAATCCTGACATCTTATGCAACTTAATAAAATGCTTGCCTTTATAACACCTCATGTTAAAAGAGTGCTGACTAGGCCAAACAATGAATGAGTTTCATACCGTGTAAAAACGATGAAATAGAAATTAGCAAATTAAAAAAACATAGTTGTTTATACTATTCACATTTGCTCAGCCTCTTATGATTATGACCTGCATAACAATCAAATACATTTGCGGCTTACTTCTATTTAGAAAATCTAAAGGGGGTAAACAAGATTTTATTCTTAAATGGTCTTGATATTTGTGTAGATAGTGGGGTTTTTTTCTGAGCTGCTTTTTTATCTAATTTTTTTAAAATAAAAGAATTGCTGTTAAGAGCCCTGATCCAGCTTTTGTTGAAGCAATGAGGAGCCCGACTTCAGCAGGAGTTGGACTTGAGGCCCCTCATGGTTCTACTAAAATTTTCTACTTAGAATGAAATTCCGCTTAATGTAGTTGAAACATGTCACACGTGAAACTTATGGCTCTAAGTTATGAATAAAGAGTCATAAATCATGAAAGTGGACAGGTGTTTTTAATATATGTTAGTAATGATTAATGATACATAATATGAAAAAGCTTTTTCAGACTAGTACAAATAGAGAAAACTGAATGTTTAGCTTCCATTGCATAGTATATACCTAGCAACAAGAGGTGTCTAATTAGTTGAGATATTTCAAGCTTTAAGTTGTCAGTGCAGTTTGCTTTATTTTTTCAAGTGCATTTTGATTTCGCTCTGCTGTCTCCACTGAGACTTGAGTGACAGTGAACACATTTGCAGTTCTCATATTTCCCCTTACCCTAAACTTGCATATTGTGATGTAGTTGCCATAATATGTGTTAAAACAAATATATTCCATGTTAGTATGTTTTAATACTGTCTTTGTAGGAACAGGAAAAAACGGGTGATAGGCTGTGGGAGTCTCAAAAGAATGTATTTGGTAGAAGAATGGACAGGCACATGAAACAAATAATGCTGTTGAGAAAATTAGCAGATCAGTATGTCAAAGTTTGGGGTTTAGCCTCTTTCAGTTTGTAGATCCTGGAAATTTCTAGTGGAGAAGTGAAGCCCTGTACAGCAAATATAAGTGTGCTATGTGTCTGTTGACTTGCCTATTTTCTGATGCAGAGCAGACTTCGAAAATAGTTAACGAAATGCTTCAGTTGTATTACTGAAGCTAGGAAATCGGGTGCACTTCCTTTAATAAATTGAAATGTTAAAGAAATTGGAGCAATAAAATGAGAATTTGAGATGTGCTGTCTCTATCGCTGTCTTCCAGTGGCATGCCATATATTTGTGGCATGTGGTCTTCTAGAATACACTTAAAATTTCTCTTAAGATATTGGAATTATTTAGTGGTGAGTGGGAGTTAGCAGGAGAAAAATAATCAGATAATACTTATTTAGTTTCTGAGTACTTATGTTCATGTGAGATTCTGACCTGATAGTCCAGATGAACCCTTCCATTTCGGTGTTCATATGTTCTAGTGCAAGGTTTGCAGTCAGGTTCAAATTCTTGAGGGAAATGATGTGATGGGGACCTTCAGATTTTTGAAGGATAGCTCGTGCTGCAAACACCCTGATACGCAGTATCTCTTTATGTACCTCACTTGTGCCTGAGGAATTACAGTCCAAGCAGAGAGTGCTTTAAATAAGGGGAAGTGAGCCCAGTGGTGGCACTGAAGTAAAAACTAATGCGGTTCATTTGCCATATATACCATAAAATTAGTTTTTGTAGAATTGATAATGGTGTAATTTTCTGTAACTTTTAAGTAGGAAACTGAATTGTTGTAGCAGTATTCTCTTTGCTGTTAATAGTCACTAATATATGGAAAGAGGTTTCTAGTTTTTAATAAGCTTAAGGGCTTGTTATACTGCAGGAAGTTGTGGAGAAGTAAAGAAGTGACAGCTGCTCCTTCGTGGGAATGACTATTTGGGTGTTAGGACTACTGAAAGCTTCCAGATCTCATGCGTGACGCCTCCCTGAAGCACAGGGGGTTGGAGGCAGCTTGCTGGTTTTACATCCCTCTGCTGCCAAAGCACAGTTCATAGCAAGTCCATGAGCTTTTGCAGCTTGGTAAAGGGCAGTTTTCTGGTGTGGGGAGGTGGGTTGGTTTTTGGTTCTGGTTTTTGCACAGGTTGGTCACCAACATGAGACCTTCTCCTGAGGGTGAGCGGGAATGAAGGAGGAAGGTTTCAAACATGAAACGAATTGATGCAGTGATGCAACGAAGTGTTTGAGTGGATTATTTTAGTCGTGAAAGGTTACAGCTAAAAAATATGGTGGTTATTTGAAGTAATCTCATAGACCACACTTTTGTCTGTCTGTATTGTTAAGCAGTTAACTTCGTTTATACTCCACATGCATCAGATAGGTTTGATCGTGTATTCACTGAAAACCTTTATGGATTTTTCATTTGATTTTCATAGGTTTTGTTCAGGTTCCCAGTGCACTCTTAATAAACTTCTCTCTGAATGCTTCCAATTCACAGTGCCAAGGCCAATTTTTTACAGTGTTTAGTTCCAGTCTTGGTAATTTCAGTTTGTGTAAATCTGATGTAAGGGCTAATGGTTGCTTTGCTGAGAATTTCTTTACCTTGGAATGGAAATTTCAATACTTGTGTTAAGATCTGGTTTTCAGTTTAAGAAGGAAGTATTCTCCTCTGAATAACTAGTGAGAAGAAATCTAATAACTAGAAGTGAAATCTAACAAGCAACAAAATTTTGCTTGGAAAGTTTGAACCTCCTTTACAAAAGTATAGCTCAGTGAAATGTTTTCTGTAGCAACATTTCTTACTGATAATTTCTGCGTCAGTCCTGAGTAGATTATATTTTTGACTGATGGAGAAATCGTAATTTTGAGAACAAATGGGTAACTTATAAAAGATGTATATGAAATGGTACTTTACACTTGGACTTCAGCTTAATTTCAAAACAACTGAAATGCTTTCTGCTTTTGTGCAATCACATTTTGAGTTTCTGCTATGTATTTTTTACTAAATTCAAGAAAAGCATTTGAAGTTACTTTGCTACAGAGTGGTATTGATCTTTTGGTCTTTCAGGGAGCCTCCAGGCTTTGAAACTCTACATAAACTAAATCTTTGAACTCTGGTTGAACTAAAGCACATTATTTTACTCATTTTTGGCTGTCTGATCAGAAGAGTCTGCATATTAAAGCTGTCCTTTGAGTTCTTCCAAAACAGGTTTTGTTGATCTGTCTATTCTTCATTGTCCTAAAGAATAAGAATAGTGGTTTAGTTTAAAGTGTAGCTGTGTTAGACGATTCATGATGTAAGGTAAAACTTCAGCTACCTATAGAAACCAATTGCTAGTTCATAATCAACGAAAACTGAGCTCAGAATCTCAGAAATCCCTCAATTGTCTTTTCTGTACCCGTTTACTAGACTCTTAAAAGGAACAGTGATATTTTATGTACTACCTTAAGAATGCCTTCTATTCTTTTAAATGTTTTCCTTTCAAACATAATAGCAGTTCCTTTCAACAGCCGCTCTGCTAGAAGATAAAAATTATAGTTTTGCATGCATTCTTGCTGCCAGAAAAGACTGCTGCAAATTCCAGTGCAGAATTTTGTTGATGACACCTTTCATCCTAATTGAACCACTATATTCACTGTCACATAACTTTCTTCCAATTCCAAGTCTTCAGACACTTGGTTTTGAGAATCTTGGGACCGAAGTTTTTACAGCTTCATGCTTCCCAGGCTGTCAGCCTTGTGTTTGTTGTTCATAGTCATCTAAATCTTTTTTCAATAGCAATTTCAATGACAATCTATTCAAAATGTATTAAGGAACTAACTGGTATATGGTCAAAGTCTTGTTGAAAGTACCTTTAATAGCCAACAGCACATGTCAAATATGGCTGACAAAATAATGGTAGAAATTTCAGCATTTTGCCAAAGAATGGTGGTCCTCTGTTATCCAAGCAACTCATTACATTGTTTCATGAGTAAAGTCTTAGTGTTATTACACTGTATAGTCAGAATTCATCTCTAAATGATGCAAGTATACTGTTGATTTGCTCTTTAGAATATAGAAAAGCTGAAGATCTGAATTTAGAAATATTGGTGGCTTAAAGTTTTAAGGTTTCCTGCCTCCTGGATCGCTTGCTGCATCAGCATAGCTCACTTAATCATCAAGTAGTCTGTCTGGTGAAGAACCTCTTTGTAAGGTCACCCTAGCCAGAACACATTGTGTGAAATTGATTTTAAGAATTAAATCTTTCATTAGCTCCTTTCACTTGAAGTAGTTTTTATTTAAAGAGACACTCAGTATGGCTAACTGCAAAATGAAAAGGGGATCGATATTTCTGTATTTGGTCAACACTTGGATGTTCAAGAAAACATTATGCTTTATTCTGGAGAGAACAAATCCTAAAGTAAACAATTACTTGTCATTGTAGGTAATTGGAAAATTTTGTTTGTCTGAAGAAAAAATTAACTTTATTTTGCTCTCATTGATATATCTTTTCCCAAGTAATTGCTTCAGATATGGTGTGTGGTTATTCTGAACTAGTTAAGTTTCTGGAGCAGTAGTTTAGTCAGGCATAATACTGAGGTCCTTTTGTAAGCCTCCCATTCAGATCTCCCTCTGTAAGAACTGGAGTTAATTATTGGAATTGGCCCGAACTATAGGATAAGCCAGTTTCTAAAACTGCGCTGTGGTTTTGGCTGTGGGTCTGCCATGTCAGTGGCTGTGGGATTACAGAGGAAAATGGCCCATCTTAAAGATTCTGTTCCCTCAAAACTTGTTACGTCTTATCTTTGTATTGCAGAAGCAGCATTTCAGTTAAGCGTTAGTGAATTAGGTTGAATCTTGCAGCTTGTTTGGGTGGTTTAAGGTCTCTGCATGGAATTAAGATTGCTGGAAAATTTCAGAAAGCAAGTACAGCAAGTACAGTATTGATATTGGCAATGAGCTAATGAATCCACGATCAAACAAAATACGTTTGATAGGAGCAGCAGCTGATTATTGTTCCTTGATGTAGTTTGGTAAATAAATGCAGTTTTCCTACTTGAATACTACATATTAATGAGCATCTCACTCCATTTTAGTGATACAGTAGGTGTCCTCACTAAAGGAGGAAACCCACTCAGCCTTTGAAGGCAATGAATAATCACTGAGGAGGGGAAAAAACAGACCTAAACTCTACAAAATTAAAGATCCCTGACAGGCAACTAGCTCCTCTCCTAGTTGTGGAAAAGCTGATTTGCTTTAAGAATTTGCAGTGGTATGTGGCATTTGTCAGCTTTGAAGGTACTTCCCTGGAAATTCCTGTTCTAATTCAACATCTGAGAGAAGAAAACATGCTTCAGGTAATAAGAGAATGTTATTAATATTTGTTTTATATAATAGAAAATTCTGATTAAAGATTTTGCAAGGCTACCACAAGTACTTTTTTCTTAGGTTTAAATCATAACTGATATGGGTAATACAACACCTGAACTAGCTAGTGTGTTTCAAGTCTGCACTTGTGCACTCTAGTGAAGAGTTTAAGCAGCTATTCAAGAGGGGTATTTTGAGGCATCCAGAATTGAAACATCCACCAATTTCATTTTCCCCAGAAGTGTTGATTGAATTCAACCGCCAAAGTGGAAATTTTTGTTGTTTTCTGGTGGTACAAATTTTTCCTGATACGATAGATCTCATAGTTACAAGGTAAGAGTATGTTTAAATGACTGAATTTCCTTGCATGTCTAACAGTTTGGAAGTAAACAGACTCTTTTTATGTAGAACACATAAGCGAACAAAAAATTACTGCAGCTTCAGTTAGGTTTTTTTCCAGAAGCAATGGTGAAACACTCCAAACTGAAATCCAGGATCAACTTCTAAAGACAAGCGCTCTTCTTGGCAGTACATCTTGCTGTTTACACATGAGCTGGCTGTTCTGCAGAATTTTAATGTCACTTCTGTTTGGAAGTGATTTTGATGAAGACTCTAAGAAGGAAGAGGGGTCTGGGCCTGCAAAGCATAATTTGCTGCAGTACTTAACTATCATTATTGAACTGAGTGTCCACTGTAAACATTAGAGATAAGTTTACATTTAGGAATGTTTTTACTTGAAAGCTCTCATGTTATCAAGAATTTCTACACAAAAAAAAATCAATCCTGGAGCAATAACTGCTTTTTGAAGCAATTTTAAATAAATCAATTTTTCCTCCAAAGGTGATTTTTCTTTTTTGGTTTTTTTTTTTTGTGGGTGTTTTTTAATGTTGCTAGTCCCAAATGCTCTACCCTCTGTACTATGTTGAAGCAACAACCCACTTTCACTGAGTGACCGCTAGAAAATTGTAGATTGTGGTTCCAGACGGTTGAATAAATGGAAACACACAAAAAAGCAGAAGGCATTGATAGATCCTTAAATTAAACAATAAAATCAAAAACACACAGGAAATGAGTAAGTAATTGTTGATAACTATGGGTTTTTTCTTAGCACAGAAATTTTTTGGAGTTTATATACATTTTCTCATGAAGAAAACATGATACTGAAGTATCTATACTACATCTATCCCCTTCTTTACCCCACTTATTCACACTGTTTCTGACTAATATGATAGAATATTCCTCATTACCTTTATTTAGGGTTGTAATGAAATACTTACAGATATAAAACTAACTGCTGATGTGCACACAGTTGTTGTGTAAAGATATATTCTAGTGGTGTAAGGAGATAGGCAACAGTTACTGTATGATTATTAAACTGCAGCCTCGTAAAGATTTTTTTTTGGGGGGGGGGCAAATATCTAAAATACTTATCCAACCTGAACTTTTTACTGTTGTACCAACTAGAAATCACACTGCTGTAGTGCTTACGAGCCTGTTACATTCAAAGTCCTTCTGGACTTACTTAGCTTAAAAGGGCTAAAAAGCAAACAGGGCAGAATGGAGGCTTTGGTAGGTGATAAATTGTTGTGATGGAAGGCATTTGTCTTTGCAGAAATGGTTTTCGGATAAAGATTTTAATAGGTGGGATCAGTAGCATTAAGTTGCCTGACACTTCCTTCTTGCATAACTCCATTTTACTGGTTTTAACTTCATACTCTGACTTGCTCTGTGCTTTACACTTTATTGCTTTTGGAAAATTGTAGTTAAAAATATTCAGCCATTTAAGCTGGGGGGAGAAAGTTTATTTAAAAAACAAACAAACGCACACCACAAAAAAAACCCAGAACACACTAGTTTTCCAGTATTGAAAAAACTGCAGCTTGGTAACCCTTGATTTTTGGAGTGCTGGATCTCAGGTGACAGGTTGCATATGTATCAACGATGTGCAGTTGTTTCTGTTCCTCTTGAAAATTGTCCAAATGTGACAAAGTGCCAAGTATATATGTTTCTTCTCGTTGTTAGGCATGTGTTAGCCCATTCTTATTCACATTTTATGCAATTAGTAAAGTATTTTACAGCAAGTATTTCCTGCTTCAGAAACTAAAAGTACTGTAATCCAGAATACATGGGATCCTATAGGTAAAGACATATCCTAAAAACCAAGAGTCTTTCAACTGTAATCCTTGTCTGATTAGGTAAGGATCTGATTAGTAACAGCCTTCAAAGGTTCATTAGGCTTGCTTTAGGCAACTGGAGCACATCCCATCAACATTTAACCACATTCTTTAAGTAGTAAGAACATTATTTCTTTTGATAGTTGATACTTTTGTTTCAAATATATTGTTAAGGTCGATTCTCAGCTTTTTATCTTTCTCTCTCACGTTCCTGCTAAAACTGACCTCTCCAAATTTATCTGTATCTGAACCAAACATTCTATCCCCATCTCTCCTTGGAGAAGAATAGGTAGTTTGGGGAGATAGTTTATTTCACCAGCTTTGAAAGTCTACACCTAGTAAGGTGAATCTGACCCTTTGGTACTACTTGACTCTGTTTTAAGGCACAAAAATTTATTTTTAAGAGCAAACCGTGCAAAGGATAGCTATACTTGAAAAATGTAGTTATAGCCCATGCTTTGTTTCCTTTGGGGAGCTTTGTTTCATGAAAAGTAGGTTTGATTGAAGTGAAAGACTGTCCAAGCTCTTAAGTGATTCCTTCCTGATCGCAATCTTTACCATAAGGCTTCAGTACGTACTGGTGAGTTATTCTAAGTGTGTCTTTACTTGTTGATTTCTGCAGCTTTAACTGAAATTTGAAAATCTAGTGGATTTTTAAGCAGGAAAGTTCAACAGTATTAGAATGTAATTGCAAATGTCTAGAGAACTCACTGACAAACTCAACTGTTATAACACCATATTGGAAGTATTTTATAATTATCAGTGGCAAATTAAAAAATACAGGGAGTAATCAAGAGAGCTGGAAATCTTACTCTTAAAATTGCATCTACTTGCCAGCATGCTTCTGTTTATCATGCCGCTTACTATCTTTAAACTAGATTCCTTTTTAAAGATGCCAATCATATTATTTGACTGTAAACATACTTCTAAAAATTATTCTTATACTGTGGCCTCACAAATATATAATGGGTTATGCTTCATTTGCAAGTGTAAATAACATTGCAGTTTGCTAAGCCAGTCTTTCTTTTGAAGGACTATTTGAAGACTTCTATAATACAGAAAACAACTATTTGAATGTCATATAAGTCTTTAAGTTTGCATGTGTATTTTCACCAAAATATTGCCCCTAAAATTTCATTTTGATGATATGAAGATTTCACTGTACCTGTGTAAAGCAGATAAAAGCAATCTTCTTAAACAACTGCCTGAAAGAATTTCACGTTTAAATTTAGCCATATATTGCTCAGTAGACTTGAATCATTGTAGAAGTAAACCTGTAGGCTTCTTAACAAATCAGGAAGACTTTCCACTGTATTTATATTGTTTAAAGCTTTCCCTTGGTTTTAGTTGTCATTTGTTTGTTAGGTAGCTGCTAGTCTTTCAGTCAGTGTCTGACAGTGCAAGTACTGTAACCGCATGACCAGAAAGGTGGGGAGTTCTCTCTCCTCATTAATGAGGTTAAGCATCACTGGTTTTCCTTGTAAAATGCTGAGTTATTCTATAATTAATTTAAAGCTATTACAGAATACAGTTTTTTAAGCTGTCTTAGTGAAAGTGCTTGCCTTTTTTCCTTCTGATTATTAGAGCAAAATGGAAGATCCAGCATGACTCCTGCCCCGAGGAAGCAGTCAGGTGCAGGCAGTGCTTGTCTGAGTGTTTTCTCAGAGGGGAAGGGCAGGGCAGAGGGGTTTAGAGCAAAACTACTTTTTGCCTCTGCAGCAACCAGGAGAACTGTGAGGCTTGTTTGTTACTCCTAGCTTGGAAAACAATTTACTATTCAGACCGCTCTCTGCTCTTCAGTGTCTCCTCATATCAGAAAAGTAAGAGTTATCTTGTGTTCAGGAGAATTATTGTTATGGGCAAGTTGCTTAGTCAAGCAAGGGGAAAGGAGACCTTCCTGCGGGGAGGGACTACAGAAATTTATCTTCTTTGTCAGCCTAATATTCCGACGTTTTTCCACTGGGAAGACATTTACCTTCTAAAAATGCTACCAAGCAGAGTTTATCTGGAACTTAACTTTTTGTTCTCCAACAAGGTTTGTAGAGCTCAGTGAAGAGGGTTAATGGTATGAAGGATCCCACTAACTCCTTAGGTCCCTCTGCCGTCACACTTTTCCAACGGTATTTGGCTTTTGGCTGTTTCTAGAGCATTGTTCACTTCTGTTTAAAGTCTGCTTTTGTTCTGGAGGTTTTTTCTTATCTGGGTAGAAATACTGCTTTCTTTTAAAGGAGTTCAAGGAACACACAGATGTGGTAAAAGTCAGTGAGGGATTCTCTCTTTTAGCTACATTTCAGGTGACTTAGGGAGTTAAATATGTATTTCTACAACTGGTTTTTAGACACACACACCCCTCCGAGAAAACATTGCAGCATTTGATGGCTTTATGTTCATGTTATTTTTTTTATTTGAAAAATATATACAGTGAGAAATTCCAAAGTTTTCTGAATTTGGCCAAAATAGATGCATAGAGAAATTAGTTTGAAAATAGTTTTGTTTTAAAGGTTTAAGATGTTAATGCTACATACTGTTTCAAAACTACTTTATTGATTGTCTTCTCCTAAGATTTAGAGAAATCTTTTTTACTTTAAGATTGAATCATGTAGCTCTTTTATACACAATATTTGAAATAACGGTATTTGCAAAATAGCAACAATATTCTACTTGTTTGCTGTGCCTGAATTATGTCTTTTAGCTAACTTGTTCATTTGTCTTTTCTTTATTGGATGCGCACGAGGAGTTGTAATGCTTCATAGATTGCTTTTCACAGAGGATTCAAAATTCTATTGCTCTGAAAGGATTATACCCAATTTGCTCTGCTTTGATCTGTGTAATCTTCCTAGAAAGTTTTTACTAACAGAAAGGTCTGTCTTTGCCAAAAATTTTATTTTCAAGGTTTTTTTTCAATATTAAATTAAATTAGGTCTCAAATATGCTATAATGAGTGCCCTGTAAAACTAGAGGGATATTTTTTTTCCTCCTTCTCCACAGCTATGAGGTGTAGCTGTGGTATGTTATGCCTGAGGGATTAACTTTAAACCATATGGAAATGTTGCACTGGAAAACGCGTATGTGTTAGTTTTATTGGGGGTTTGTGGCATTGGTGTGCCAGTAGCATGTGCAGAGGAGTGGGTTTTCTATACCCTTGTAAACCCACAGGTGAATGGAAAGATGCTGAAAGTTATTAGTAGGTAAATATGGTATAAGGAACATAAATGTGTGATGCTATTTTCAACATGCTATTTTATTTGATACTATTAAAAAAAAAAAAAAAGCCAGGCATGCCTGACTAAATTGATTAAGGAAGGTTACCTTTCTATTTAAAAAAGAAAGGAAAGAAAACCCTACAGTAATTAATTTCCACAAATGAAAGGATATTTGGGTGATCTGCCACAAAAGAGGACAACAGTGTTAAAAAGGGAGGTTGGCACTGAACATTTGTTTTTAGGAAGACTGAATGAAGTGCTGTAATGCAAGTAAAAAAACCTCAAAACTATCATCTCAGTGAAAAATATTTTTCCTATTCATTTGCTATTATATGCTATCTGATTGAGGGAACTGTTCCCCGGGGGGGGGAGTTGAGATATAAGCTATACTGTTTTGTATGGTTTTTAAAGAGAAGTTATCTTTCTATTAATATCTTAAACTTTCAGAGCTGATCTGCATGTCCTTGCCTTTTAGTTTTCTTCTGCTACTGTAGCAAAGAAGTTTTTATTCCTAATTTAAAGGAATTAAGCTTTGTGATCTCATATGGAAAAATTCAGGTTGACAAGTCTAAAAACTCATAAATCATAGAGCATAGTTTGACCTACTCTAGCTGTTTAGGAAACAAAATTAGCAAAAGCATAAAATAAAATTGTCAGTAATTGGGGTGTAATTATTTCTCTGTTGGTTTTAAAGAATCTTCTGCTTTATATCTGTATGTCATTCAGCTACAAAAAGAAAAAAATATTTTGTAACACTGCTGTTTGATAGACTATCACTTGAGCTATGCAGGATTTGTCTCCTTTATGTGCTATCAAATCACCTTTTCAGCTATGATTTCATTACTTTAATGAACAGCACCCTGATGCCAAATGTAGTAGCATCATGCCCAGCCAGTGTTATAATAATGCATAATAGAAAAATAGTGCTTTGTTCAGAAAATTCCAATACTCTCCTATTTACAAGGGACTTAACAAAATGTAGGTTATTTTTTCTGTGGAGCTGTTGAACGTTTTTCTTTTTACACCTGCCTAATCTCAGTTCTGATGATTTCCCAGTGGTCACGCTTCCAAAGCTGGTGTAAGCCAGACGAGAGCATTAATGATGATGATGTGATTGGGTGAGGAGTAGAGGTTATTGGTAGATTAAACCAAAAGTACTGAGGTTGTGTATGATTTCTTTCAAACTTCTTCAAAAATAAATCAGAGAAGAAACTACAGCACGCATGGTGGTAAGTGTTTGAAAGAAGTCGTGGGAAATGAAGAAGCAGTCTTTGTGTATGTAGCAGGTACCCAGCTCTCAGTGGAGAACCAAATGGTGGTAGTGAACGTGCTCTGTGGTACTTAAAATTTGTGTCTACATTAGTGTGTTAGACCGGGTCAGGAGTGTGCCTTTGAAGCAGTGCTTTGGTGTGCCTCCCAGGTGGGTCTTAGAGTTCACCCTTTCCTTTAGGTCAGTCTAAGCTGGGATTTAACTCCCAAGAGTATGCCTGCTCTGCTCTAGCCACTAATACACCTTCAGTCCTCAGGATGAGCTTATTTTTTGTCTAAAGTAAAACTCTACTTCTGTCTTTAATCAGCCATATGGCCCACATGCATGGATGCCAAATATATTTTCTTGGTACATACCGTGTCAACAGGACAACAGTAAATAAGTCACCTTCAATATTATTCCATTTAAACTTTTATATGCTTTCAGGGTTAGATTACTTTTCTATCACTTTTCATAGTGTCTTATACTTAGACAGTGAGCACAATTTTGTATTATTCCTTCTTGATCATTTGAATGTTGGGACATTGCAGTACACTGCTTTATTTTAAAATTTCAAGTGGTAAATTACTTAAATTACAAGAGTGGCACTGATGAATGGCAAAATCAGCTATATAACCAAATGAATGCATGGCTTAGTTTTATATAAAAGCACTCAATTAAGTAGATGAGACATTCATATCTTCAAGCTTGTTAATGAATTTAATGGCCTAAATTTTCAAGCTGTTACTAAAAATACACCTACTACAACTTCAGTTAAGTTGCAGATTAAATTACAGTTGTGTTCCAACTGCTGATTAGTCTTGTTGGTACACAGTGTACATGTGGATGTGAAGTACTTTTCTTACAATTTTGAGAAAATGAATCTGAATATTCAGTAAGTTGGGGACAGAAGTGGTTGCAGCTCACCTCATGTTCTTTTTCAGAGTTTTGTCTGCAATTCTACAGTTGGCTTTACTGTTACATTATGTTGTCTGTAAGAATCTACTGTCATCCAATTACACTGGAAAATTATAATTTGTATTAGAAAGTCTTTTCTTGGCTATGTGTATGAATTGTATTTACAGCCTGCAGGAAGACTTAAAGGTGAAAAGCTGCAATAATTAAAAGTCAGTTCTCCATAAACTGAGTTCCTGTTTAGGATGCTTACCTAAGAAACCAAACAGCCCACCACAATTTTGATGTACCCAACAGAAACTAGAAATCAAATTCATGTTGTCTGTACATAGATGGGCTTCTAAGCAGATGACAGCATTGCTCCAGGAGAGGAATATCTGTCACAAAAAGTAGCCATGCAAGTGATTTTTGTACTTTGAACTTGTAGAAGATCCTGGAATTTGGATCGGAGATGGCAAAGAAATTGAGAATCAGTACTTTGCTCATTCATTCAAATAACTGTCTTGCACTCTTCCTGTTACCAGAAATCTCCTGTATCAGTAACCAGCTGGGCTGTGTCTTGAGACGAGAGAAGATACTACTATAACATGGCACATTTCTATACTTATGCTTTTATTTTGACATTTGCTTTTAGACAAAGCTTAATTATCTGTAATGTGTACAAACATTTTCTTATAGTGGAATATTATTTTATGAAAGCAAGTCAAATGACTTACTATTTCTTACATATTAGGCTTGATTATAATGTCAGCTTAAAAGTCTTATCAGACAGTGGTAAAGCTACGTTTTATTTCTAGCTCTGGATCTGCTTTGATCTAGAATGTAGATCTTTCTGGAAAATGTTAGATTTGGTTTTCACAGGGCCAGTACTTCTTGCTGGAGACAAACTTGCTGTGGGAGCCTCTTTTTCCTGACTATGCACCCCTCTGTTGGCAACTTTCTTACTGTGGTTTATGATTTCATAGATAACAGGAACACTGTGTGAACAAACACTCAGGGAAGAATCTCACAGGCAATTTGTACTCTCTTTAGTTCTAGATACATGAGCTGCTGCTGCATTGAGAAAATCAGAAAGCTGGATGCACGCTGATTCATTTATTCACACTGTTCTCTGTAGAGTCTTAATCATGAATTACCATACTCTCAGTGTTTTCAGTGGTGTAGTATTGTGTGTTCTTGCTTGAAATTGTGTTTTATCCACATAGAGAAATGTAGACACAAAACTAGATATTTGCTAGAGACGTCCAGATGAACAAGGGGTGGTTTCACTTGGAAAGCAAGCTGGTGGAAGTTTGTCCTCCTTAGATTCTGTAGGGTTTTTTCTTCCAGAAACCTTGAGTAGCCCCTGAGAAAACTTTCTCTCTTCCAGAACTTCGCTGGGAACTCCCCTCCCAAATTCAGAATGAGGACAGATAAGACTCTGGAAACTTCCAGCCACAGGAAGCCATTCCTGTTTTCTGTCTTTTCCATGGTCTTCTGATATCATGAGTTGTCAGGGCAGAAGGGATTCAAATTTTCAGTTGGTTTGCAGATAGATCTGTTAATCTTGTCTTTATACCGTATAGTGATATAGTGTATAGTGATACAATATATAGTGATATTTGCTGGAAAGGTAACACAGCCAGGCGCACACAGTCCAGGAGGTTTCTGCAGAGCCTTTATGATAACTTTTTGGCACAGGTGGTGGAGAGGCCAACGAGGAGAGGTGTGCTGCTGAACCTTGTACTAACAAACAAAGAAGGACTAGTTGGGGATGTGAAGGTTGGGGGCAGCCTTGGCTGCAGTGACCAT
>SAYO01033228.1:64244-75999 GCA_004023745.1 Recurvirostra avosetta
TCACTATTTAACAGGAGAAAAAAAAAGGGGCTAAAGGACTCAACTTATTTTCAGGTCTAGACAAAAAGTATTGCACTTGCTTTTAAATGAACAAACAGTAGTTAGTTCATACAATTGATTTTTTAATTGCTGTTATTTACTGTCAGCTGTAGGTGCAAACTACTGTTAATTTATTTCTCCAATTCTTCTGAACAAGGAATGAAAACAGAGTATACGACTGTTTGAAACTGAGTTGATTTACTTTCCTCTCACATCCCAAAAGGAAGAAATCCATCGCATGAACGAGAGATTACCAAAATACATTATACATTGCTATATGATTTTGAAATATCCAAGTTTCTCCTTTTTTTATAAAAATAAAACCTTAACTGATTAACCAAATCTCACTGTACCAGCTTCTACACTTTCATGCTTCAAAACGTAGGAGGGGTCTTATTCTTCCCTTATATATCTCTTTGGATTAGTACTGCCAGGCCGAACAACACATTTCTTAGCATCTCCGGAGAATTAACCAGTTTAAACAGGAAGCTGATGTGCACCATACCCTGCCGAAAGATTCATGTTCCTGGTTGTGAAAGATCTCCAAGGAAAATCTAACGCTTCAACTGGGACATAGCCATAAGCAAAAGAATTTGGATTTGTGGAATCCTAAAATCTCTTTTCCTTGCCAAAAGGGAATTTTATATCAGACATGTACTTCTGAGACAAAAATAGAGTTGAGACTTCGCATTGCACAGAATTCATAATGAGCTGTAGAAACACCTTTAAAATCCTTCCTTGATCATTTGATCAAATTTCAAGCAGAGAAATACATGCAAAGGGGCTCTCTCTTAAATAACCGTCCTTTTCATTGCTAGGTGGGGTTTCATTAAGAAGAGAATGCATCCACTTGCAATCATGAAAAATTAAGAAAATGTCTTTATCTTTTAGCAAAAAGTAGTAATTTAACAATGGTCCCTTTACTTCTGAGAGCACAGAGAAGTAGCAAGAAAGACCTTCGAGAAATACTGTTCTTATTTCTTTTGGATAAACAGTCAAATTTGTGACCTTGTAAGCAACACTGAAATACAAAGCAATTTTTATTTATACAGACATTCTTATCACCATTTTCCGAGAAACAATAATTCTCAGGAGCCCAGACTACTTGATCCGCAGGCTGGTTGAGTGACACCTGACCTCCTCTTTCTCAGCTTTTCAGGGAGATGGACAAGACAAGGTGTGAAGTCAGGAGAGAAGTCCAAATCAAACCAGGAAGCAAACAGTACTGTGTTACCCTGTTTTTCCTTTCAGCTGTACCAGTGGGACCAAAAGATACACTGCTGCGGCTTTACCAAGTGCTTCCTCACTGCGATGTTAGGTGGGTTCTTCTGTTCAATACAGGGTGGTAGGAGTAATACTCCAGGGAGGTAAGGCTGAAGCCCTGGGATTCAGTCTGGGGTCAAAATCCCTAACAAGGAAAAATGGGATGAGGTGAAAGCATTTCCTGAATGTTTTGCTATTGAAACTCAATAGCCTGCTGAGGGAGTTACAGGGCACTAAATGCAGCCTAATACACAATAAAAAGCAGTTTCTCAGGCATAACACTGATTTCCATGCAGCCTACATTAGCACGCAGTTTGGACGAGGAAGCACTCAGCCTAAAAATGCCCAGTTGGAAGAAATCTTAGCACATTTCCATTAAATGCTGTACAAATGCATGGAGCTTGAGTTTCGCTCGCTCACTTCATGATGATTTCAGCCTTCAGAGATACAGCACTATTTTAGGCACTAATGATACCATTAGCTGGCGAAAAGCTAATTGGAAATTAAAGAAAGTTGAAAAAAGTTGTGCGTATTTAACAAGTAGTGGATAAGAAGTATACACGCAGCGTCAACTGAGAAATAATGATAAAGACAGATATGGAGGGAATCTATAGCACAATGTTCACAGCTTAAAACATTTCTATTCATCTGTTTGTAAGTGATGGTATCTACCAATTGAAAAATAAAATTAACAGCCTGACAGCTATAATTTACACATGTGAAACACATACACACAACCGCAGATGAACGTTAGAGATGTTAAAGAATGTGGCAGGACAGGCAGGTTTTTAGAGCCAGCCCAGATACTCTGAGTTTTCTGGGACCTAAATCAATAGCAAAGATCCTGTAGAAAAAAGGTCTATGAAGAAACAACATCTCACTGCCAGCTGATTATTTCTTAGAATTGAGGAACAGCTCATTTACTAAATAATTAAGGCAAGACTAGCAAAATTACTGATTTATGCAACAAAGCCACCTTTTTATTTAAATCTACTCCATAGCAACTAGATTTCAGTGAGAACAATCAACAAAACACAGGGACCTGAAATACTCAGTGTAACTAGTTAGTTAAAGAATGGAGTTCCAGTCTACAAGGAGACCTTCCAGAGAACTTTAAGGGACAGTCCTGACATATTTTCACCTCTCATTTGGTTGTAATAAACAGTACCTTTGTAAAAGTCAAAGACCGAATGTGATCTATTTTTTTCAGTTTTTGTTCTTTTGGCAAGGCTAGAATGACAGCTCTATTCAATCCAGATATGAAAACTTCCTCACTCATGGGGAGGAAAAAAACTTCAAAAATGAAAAAGAAAACACAGCTAAGTGTTAGTCCTCTGCTAGAACAAACAAAAAAAATCTCTCGAGAATGTACGTATTTTTCTCATTAAGATATAAACACCTTCCACTATTTGTGTACTGTAAACTGCAGCTTCATAGCTATTCCAAAAACATTTAAATGAATATTATGAAATCAAATGCAAAGCTAACTCTGACAGAAGTATGGAGGAAGAACACCAGTAACATAGTGCTGCATTTTTTATTTGCAAATTCAGAAAAGAAATATAACATCCCATTAATCATTTCTATCTTCAGAGAAAAGCAGTATATCCCCATGGCAGCATATCTATTAACATAAAAAACAATTTAAAATGTATATTTTCCTCATTATTTTGTGCCCACTCCTTGTCATTTCCAGTTTCAGAGCCATAGTGCATAACACTTTTGAGTGGAAAAGTTAAGCATGTACAGGATTCCTTCTTAATATTTAGAGAAAATGATTCAGCAGTCTGTACTGGCTTCCATTAGTGTAATTTGTATTTTTAAAAAGAACTTTGCTTGACTGATATTAAAAAACAAACATACGGATAATAACTGAATATCTTTAACCTCGTAAATGAACAATTAAAATTTCCAAAAGACTGAACTTAGATCTTTAAATACCTGACAAGTCTGTGAAAAAACTTGTACAACTCATATTTCCTTTGCATTAAATATTTTTCCTTTGTAATACCCAGTACTAGGAGGCCAGCCAGTTCACGTGATGGAGAAATCTTTTTAAAAGAGAACTACATTTAAAAAACGCCATGTCTTTAAATGAATTATCAAGATATTTAAATAAACTACAACTATTATTCATAATGATATCAAAATAAAAAAACCACTTGTAATTATACATGTATAGAAGTTATCTTTAGGAGAATTTAATCTACAGAATGCTAATGGGAAATATACTCAGCTATGTATACTCATATATACATATACTCAGTATATGTAAGTATTATTTAACTTAGTATTCCAAATGAAGAGATAGGACGAGAAGACATTACAAAGTTGCAATAGAGCATGGTGTATGCATGTGAAAAATAGCACAAGGAAAATGACTGAAAATAAAAAATTATTCAATTCTTGATCTGTTAAACTGATCACTAAAATATGATTACAACTATAGGTTGAATGAAAACTTCATTCTTACAATTTCAATTTAAGTTTAGTGCACTGAAAGAGCCATAGGGAACAAAGCAGTGAAAAAAAGTCCAGCATTCATGGCTTCTATTATCTTAAGGCCTTAATTTATAGTTAGCTGAAAATAAATAATATTGGAAAAAACATTTTTTTCTAATAATTGAAAAGCAAATTGTCTCCGGTCTGTTTTGCATCCCAATGGCACCCTTTTAAGAAATACAGGGCTACATTAAAATAGAATAATCTAAAAGGAACTCAAAGGGCAACATAACCCTTGTTTCAAACAAAGCAAACCTAAACCTGTTCCAAACTTTGTTTTAAACCTGCAAAAGAAAACCACAGCAAGTATTTAAAGAAACATTCACATATACTTTAAACTCCAAATATCCCCAACCCCCATCCCTACTCTGGTAAGAAGTATACTTCTAAATTATTGCAAATTGACCTGTTTTCTTCAATAGCTCCTAAAATTGGTACAGTAACAAAGTAGAGTCTGCAGACTAAATGTGTTTAGTCTTTTACAAGCAACCAGCTTATAGCATTGACATCATAAATCAGGACTTAAATTTGGTACCAAATACAGTCAAGTCACTCTCTAATGAGAATACTCACATAGGAGCTGTAAGCAGTTTGGAAGGCAATGGTTTGAAAAGGGCATTTTGAAACAGCTTGCTGCCTTCCAACAACATTACAACTCTGCAAGACTACCTACGCTGCTGCAGGCACACCTCTGAAGTCTGATGTGGAAGGTCTGTCCTGGTTTCCATACACACCTACTCTACAGCTTTCCGTAAACTCCTTCCATAACGGAGAGAAGGGTGATGCTGAGTTTGGTAATGCAACAGGAATTTGACTCCCTTCCACAAGAATTTGACTATGAGAACAATTTATTTAGATAAAATAGTTCTGTCACAATGTCCTTCAGCTGTTAAGAATTAGAGCTGGTAAACCAGGAAAACGTTTCTTTAACCAAATTTTAAGACGCCAGCCCATTATGTGGCTAACAAAGTTAAAAGACGTGACATCTGAGAACATATAGATTGAAAACCAAGGTTGTAAGCATTAATACATTACATTGGACAGACAAGATGATTAAATTTTCAGGGAGATGTTCCAAGTTTTGCAGTTATATTTTCTTAACGTGGGGTAACGTGGCAACATCTTTTATGTACGCTTGATATGAGAGTGAGCAATTGTCCATAGCAGGGCTGTAAAACCCAGGTGTCTACCCTCTGGCAATTTGTCTCATACATCTGTGCAGGAATGCTGAATTTTCTGTCCTGGTGCTCCTCCCTAGCCCTGGCGTAGCATGCTTCCAAGCACACAGCCTTAAGAGCAACAAATGACACTAGCCCCATGTTGGCAAGCTGGAATGTGTGTTTTTACTTTAGGTTCATGCTATGACAAACAGGACGATATTTAGTATCGCAGGAACAAATGCCAGACACCTCGCGTATTTCTTCATGAACTCATCCAACGTTGTCTGCGGGATTACAGGATGATCCAGAAATCTAATATGCAGAAAAATGCACAGAGAATGTTTATTGGACAGCCCCAGCGTGCAGAAAGAGATCCTGCAGTTGGATGAACAGCATGCTTTTAACGCTCTTCACAAAAACATCTTTGCAGAAATCCACCAATTCCAAGTGACAGCTCCAAAATGTATTTTAACTAACACAACAGTAAAGTGAGACTTAATTAAATTCTGTACAGCTTCAGTGCCTTTCTGCTTTAAAATTTAGCATACCTGCACACTATTCTAACAGTAAGAAACTATTCTGGAAACTTTAAAAAGTATTTTAACAGCTTTATAGTTGAAGTAAAAATTCAATGTATATCTAAACTGAAAGAAAGTTTTAAAAATCAGCAAGTCATAGAAAATTTAAAATAAATTCAGAAATTACAACGTGTCAATAAGGATATTTTGTAAATTTTGCTAAAATCATTCATTTGGCAAGGCTGTATTTTCCTGATATTTAGACCAATGGGAATGTTTAATAACAAAAAACCCACCCCAACTCATTGAAAATGGTCATTTCTTAACAATTAAACCTTTGGCTGGGATATTTCAAAAACGAAGGGTAGCAATAAAGCTTTAAAATGAAAGACTGTGCACTGAACTAATTTTCTCTGCACTGAACTAATTAGATACAGATAATAATTAAATTGGATAATGCAAAACTAAAAAGCTGAACCTACAATTTTGCTTATATAACTAAATCACAGATAAGTAAACTATATCTCTAAAATATTACTTGTTATTTTATTAACTTCAAGCTGTTTAAAAATAATCCATGTAGTTGTTACAAGACGACATTTACAACACACAACATTAACTATTTCTTCAAAAGGCAAATGTGACAGGGAGAGTTTTATATCACATAACAAATACTCTTGCTATTGATTTGTCAAAAACAACCAAAAATTACATATCCTTTTCAATATGTGGAACGCCAGACTGTTACCTGACACTTCCATAATGAAAAATACACAGATGGACTCTGGCATATCATCTCTCAATCCTATCATAAACAAACAGAAACACGAAGATCTATTCACCTTTCCTGAACGACCTCACCCCCTTCCTAGACAACTGGATTTGAATAACCTCCCAACAGGGGAACAAGCCAAAATTCAGACCAAAAAATACATGTCCATCAGCACATCAATATTTTTAAAGCTAAATCAAGCCTTTGTTGTTTGAATTAAGTTCTCTCTCCAGCTTCTTCTATTTTACAAATATTACCAATTCTGACAACAAATGTCAGATTTATAGCTCTGTGGAGATTCTGGGTGGCTTTGGGAGGCCATAATAGGAGATACCAAGGATCAGCAGTGAGCAAAGAAGCTTCAAGCCTTCTTTCACCAGTGCCTAATAGGTGCAGTACAGCAAATCTACCTGGATTTGGTTTGAAAAAAGTCCTTTGAAAATGCTATCACTCAAATAATTTCTGTTCCAGGAAGCACTGCAGGAGATAGTCTCAGATAGTGATGAAGAATAACGTTCTAAGTTTAATCACTAGAGATCTAAATATAAGCTATTGTTGTAAAAACGTCAGAGTGCAATAAAAAAAAAGATTAAAAATGAGCAAAAAATGTAAGATGCATGAGCAATTTAGAAAATTCAAAAACATACATCAAAATAAGGAGTTGAAAAAGAAAAACCACCCGATTTCTCTGAGAAAAGTCAAACTACATTCATTTTTCTCACACTGTGAGCATACTGTGTATGCGGAGGTGCTCCTGTGCCAATATAGTAGAGTACAACCACAGTTTAAAGACCCAGTGCTGCAAAGTAATGCTTGGAATTCACACACCATGCCATCCTGGTTGGATTTGCCAGCATCACGCAAACACTGAGAGCATTTTTCAAGATGCATCATTGGGCATATTAACAACTGAAGATATAATGTAGCTTATAACACACTGACTGTGCTAACCAAGGAGCCTGGAAGTAGGATTTGGTATTCTCTTATTTATGTGGTGGCTTTTTAAGTTAGATAGTCATAGATTATCTTACTATGTATGTTAATATATATGTTATGGGCTACGCTAAGTTGTATTGAAAGCTAAGGAGATTTTGTCAAAGCTTTTAACTCTGATTTTTACTAACTCTTCTGTTACTTTGTCATTGTTTTCAATAAATTATTGATATTAAATTGCAAATAGCTAAAACCAACATCTTTCTAGGATGTTCATTCACTGAATAATGGCTTTGCTCACAAGAATATTAACTAAGAACATCTCCTTCTTAGTTAAAATTCTCTAAAATATAAAAAATAAGACAAATCACGTCACTGGCTCTGTATGGATACTGGTAACACTGCCGTCTCCACTGGAGCACAACAAAGACTTAAAATTCCTTTAAAATGTTGCTCTCCAAGGGAGTAAAATACACACGCTCTTTCCACGCAGATATATTCTTTCATGAAATGTACTAGATCACTCCTGCCAAAAAAGGGAAGCCCTTCATCCTCCTCGCATTCCCAGATTATCTAACTGGATACTCCCTCAGTTTATTTGCTCTGCTGCCTGCCTAACAGATGTGGTAAACCAGTTAAACTCTCACATAGCAAGTTGTCCACTGTCTTTCTAGTTAGTTTGCAATGAGTATTACCTTATTGTGCAGGTGTTGGGGCATTACAGCTGTTGTGGGGGTGTGGGCAGTACTGTGGTACTGCCAGGAACATGGGAGTGAGATGTCCTCGTCTGGCAATCATCTGCGAGATCTGCTCTTCTGTATCATACAACGTTTTCCTGGAATGCTACATTCCTCTACTACTTCTGTTTCTTTATCAGAAAACTTCAGCACTCCCAATGGCAAGACATGCTATCTTGGCACTCCCCATCCCCCCACCTCCTCCTTCCCCAAATTCCCAGCCCTGTCAGCTTAGATTTTTCTTTATTTTTTGGTAGAAATTTTATACAATAAACCTTTTTTCCACGCAGTAAAACAGGTTTGGGAAGAGTTTGTTTTGAAGATACTACAGCAGTAAAATACAGAGCCTACAAAGAACCTAGAAAATAATCTATCAGCATAAAAAAGTTGTATTTTAAGTCAACATTTTGCTTCAGACATTCCAGTATGCTTCAAGATGTTTTAGAAACGTCAGTAAATTACAAGATGAAATGACATCAAGGCAGGAAGTCACCTCTTGGTAGGAGACATGTTGAACTTTGTTAGAAATTTGGGCTAGAAATTGCTAGGTTTCCATGAGAAACAGAGGAAAGTGCTGTCAAGGCTTGATTTACAAATAAGAAAAACTTGAATTAAAGTTATAAGAGGATCTGACAGAACTACCTGACTTTTACATCAGTTTTATAAGGTTTACATAAATGATAATACAGCATACCAATACATGCAATATGTTCAAAACAGAATCTTTCTTACTCTGTGCAATACTAACAAACTCCCTAAAAAGTGGGTCTACATTCACTAAATTTTAATCTGTACAATACTGGGTCACTGAGCATCACAAATTCAAACTGGATCAAACAGGCATATGCCAGCCTATCTGCCAAATCAAATCACGCTGCAGAGAACTCACTGTACCTGTTGTGTTTTCACAGTAGCTAAGATATGACAAACTACCCAGTGCAGCAGATCGCAGCTCTGCTGACTAACAGTACTTGGTCCCATCTACAGTCTGCTCTACAGTTTTTTCTGTCAATACTTCTGGAAAAAATGTGAAGTAGCAAAGGCAGTTTATACTTGATCTGTACCTTCTGTTGTGCAGTTGCAAACTTTTTGATGGTGCTGTCCAAAACCGAGATTCATTGTACTGTTCAGCTGCAGTCTTTCCTGTACCTCTAATGAAGAAGACATCTGAAGGAGAAGATGCTTCATATCTATTATCAATCCAGAGTAACAGGGTGCTACTGAGCCTGGTCTTATTGACGTAGTGGTACCAGCCATAGGCTCATATAAAGTACGATTATCAAGTTATGTGGATATATGGATGCATGCAAGAGGAATGTGTGAAAAGGTGTTCCTCTGGGCCCCAAACGACTACAGAGAGAGTCACAGTACTTCAAACATTTAACAAAAACTAAGACTGCAACAAGTTGTTGTCTTTCTAGTTGCTATCTGAGAATGAGATAGCCACACTGGTGCAGGGACAGGAGCAAGGTCTGACATGCCAGGCAGGGGCCTGACTGGAAGAAAGACCAGACACTTACCTCTGCTTGACTCTGGGAATAAAATCACTTTGCAGGCCATCTCCAAAATGACTGAACATGCTCCACAGCTGAACTGTCCTGAGCAAGGACTCACTCAGATATACCCCTGCTCCTTTCTAGCCAGCACTCATGGGGGTAGTGCATGTGTGCAGCCATGGCAGAGAGGAGAAACCTGGCCGCGTACCAAGATTTGCAGACAGTTCTGGCCCTGCAGCTCAGGTACAGTTTACGCAGCCTTGTTAACATCTGGAACACTAAAAACCTTCTTGTCAGACTTTCAGGTATTACCCTTCCAGACACAGTGGTCTGAAGTGCACAGCAACGTCAGCTGAGAGACGTCTTTTATATTTCTGTTGATTGCGTCTGCAAGCTCTGAAAGTCCTCTGCCTAGTAGGAATATATTTTGTATGAGCATCTGATTTGTCTGATGGGTTATTTCACTGTAACTGGGAAAACAAATACTGTCATGTATTCAATATACTTTTCCAGTCAATATTTCCTGGGAGGCACACTCAAGCCACAGTAGTTTGAGAAACGGCATAACGAGGCTCTGCCCAGGAGATGCTCCCTTTAGTGAACAGGGACCCCTTCTGTGCGATGTCGTGGCGATATGCTTCAGCCACATGGCAAAGCACACTTTTGCTGCTGTGACATCTGCTGTGGGGTGGGGAATTAAGACATCCATATTCTGCTTTTCACATGCTTGACTGATAACAATGCAGGGACAATTCTCCACTATCAGTTTGATACAACAGACTTCTGAAATAAGTTCAAGTTTTCTACAAAAATCTGACTTTATTTTTTCCCAGTGGAAGAACCTACTAGGAGTTCAAGTGATTAATAAACTACTCACAAATGGGAAGATCTACCCATTTTAATTAATGCCCCCGCCCCGCATTAAAAAGCAGGACTGCTTCTCTTCTACCAACGTTTTTAGCACATGCTTCAAGCAGGCATTTTAATTGTTGATATACACTGCTGTTTAGCAGCCATTACAGACTTGCAGGGGGTCGATTAATGCATATTAGTTATTATGTGAAATTTAAAGTACTTTTAGAATTCATTAGAGAAACTAGAGGGTTGTACTATATCAGCTATTTTTCCTGATCGGAACAACACTGCCTTACAGCATTCTAGCTGATGTCCTAGGTCTCCATAGTGGCATAAAATGAAGGATTAAAAACTTTCGCTAACAGTTGTTAACGTACTTCTTGGATTCCTTATTCTCAAGAGATATTTAGATAGCCATACATCTTACTGAGGAAAAACCTAAATTGTTAATAGCTTATAAATTGCACTGAAGCATTCAGCCTGACTAAAGGAAAAAATGCTGCCTAAATTACCTTAGGGCCAATGCTAGGCTATTCTTCAGAGTCTTCATGCCAGCTTTCTCACTGGTAGGTAAACTGTAGCAGTACGTTACCAGTTTCCCTCATCCTGAACGTCTACTTTATGTCTTCCTTACCACTCTCCACTCCTTCCAAGCCACAGATGCAAAACAACATTAATACCTATGAACTGCTGAAATGGGGTAGTGGTGGTGGTGGAAATACCAAATGCTTAAATATTCACCCAGTGCTGAGCGAACTGTATCTCTTACATGAGTTGGAGCAGGATACTGGAGCCTGGTATTGTTTATTGCTCCTGCGGAGAAACAGAAATAACTCCAAAACAATCTGATGCTTAGAGTTTCTTATCTGAATTCAGATCCCATCAGAGGAAGGAACTGCCCCCTGTGTGTGGCACAAGTGCTCTGAAGTTGAAGACAGAGTGAAATGTTTTTCTTACTCCTCCTCTTGTAAGTGAACACTAAGAGCTCAGGTTTTTCATATCCACTCAGGTTTCTAGTTCTCCCCCCCTTGCTCTGGCAATCACAGAAACCAAGCTGGAGCTGCTGATTCTACAACATGGCAGAACAGGTAACAGACTCTTAAGCAGATCAAGTCATCATAAAATAGCTTTGGTTGGAAGGGACCTTTAAAGGTCACCTAGTCACACACCCCTGCAATGAGCAGGGACAAATTCAACTAGATAAGGTTGCTCAGAGCCCCGTCCAACCTGACCTTGAATGTTTCCAGGGATGGGGCATCTTCCACTTCTCTGGGCAACTTGGGCCAGGGTTTCACCACCCTCATCGTAAAAAAATTCTTCCTTATATCTAGTCTGAATCTATGCTCTTTCAGTTTAAAACCACTACTGCTTGTCCTATCACAACAGGCCCTGCTAAAAAGTCTGTCCACATCTTTCTTATAAGCCCCCTTTAAGTACTGAAAGGCCGCAATAAGGTCTCCCCGGAGCCTTCTCTTCTCCA
>SAYO01033228.1:77493-90496 GCA_004023745.1 Recurvirostra avosetta
AATCTGTTGGTCCCATCTGGGGTCCCCCACGTCCCCAGTAGCCGATTCGGCCTAAACAATGACAGACAGATGACAAAAATGTCATTTCAACTAATATACTTCAATGAAACTCAAAACCTCTGGTACCTTCTGAGAAACGTACCTGAGAGAAAATTGGTTTTCTTCATGCTTTGAAGGATTTAGAAATAGAACCCTATCACTGTTGTTTTCAGAAATGTCCTCAAATAAATAATATAATATTTTACTTACATGTATAATTCTTTCATTTATCCCATCCTCTTTCTGAAAAAGGAAAAAAAAAAACAAAAAAACCCCCAGAAATACTTTCCCTAAGTGAGTCCATCAATGGATTTTTAACATTTCAGAGCTGGGGTCTTGTTCTGAGACAATGATAATGATACTGATAAAGACAACGATAAACTGTGCCTATGATTTGACTAATGGGGATGAAGGAGTGTGATCTTTGATTAAAAGAAATGTAACATGCAGAAATAGTGCACTTTTTCTAAAGTATCATATCAGCTTGGGGAAGAGAAGAACAAGAAGAAGCATAAAAGTAAAAAAAAAACCTCTTCAGGATTATGGTATTACTTAACTGTTCAAAATGATAGACATTGAGGGAAGGCTGGGGATGGGAGAAGATGGAGAGGCAGATCCTTTGGAGCAATTCTTTGTCCACCTGGAGCCTCAAGAGGTTTTTCTGGTTTTTTTTTTCCTCATCAGTTTCACAAATGCTTCATTTAGATATGCTTGACGGCTTTTTTAGAAAGGAGTCAGAACCTTAGCTACTGCCAAAACTGTTGAACCCAACATGAATGTCAAATTAATACAGATGCAAAGGAGAAATATTTTGCAATATTAAGATATTTAGAATCATAGAAACATAGGATTGTTATGGCTGGAAAAGACCTTTAAGATTATCAAGTCCAACCGTTTATATGAATCCTGAAGTGTAAAAATCTGCCCCAGTTTTAGAACACGAAATATGCCAGACCACTGCATAACAACTGGGCAATGAACTAAACCCCATAAAGTTTTTATCTGTATTTTGTGTTGTTTGCATATTTAAACACATATGGGACGCAGTTTGTAAATATTGCAACCAGGGGCAGCCCTTACCATAAAAATAGTGGGTTCCACATTCACCAGATCTCTCTAATCCTCAGATAAATCTGATTCTTATCTCCCTCACACATTAAGCAAGGATAGAGCAAATGCTAGCGCTAGCTTAGTGCTAGTGCTCAAAGTATATACCACCAGCAGAAGTACACTGTACATCTGTACGTGCTTGTGGATATTCCCCACCTGCTAGAAAGCATTAGAGGTGAAAGTGATCACAGCACGTACATAATTTTAAGTACGTCAAAAGTCTAGCTGTTTGTCATACACTTAAAGACAGGCAGGTGCTTAATAGTCTTTGCAAAAACTTAATGTGGTAGCCTGGAGCTGAAAAAACAGAGGGACTCTTCACCTTTGATAAATCATAGGGTTATTCCAGGGCCACTACAAAGGACTGAAATGAATTTTCTTGCTTCAAATTAATATTATTTCTGCAGAAGCAACCATGACTTGCACAATTTCTGTTTCTGCAAGACTGCAATAGAAGATATGGAAATAGACCTCAGCATTTTTGTGTTCTGGCTTGTACTCATTCCTCAAATTCATTATATACAAACAAGAACAGAAATATTTCTGGTTGCTCCAGCCTCCAGTCATTCTGAACTGCATGTCAGAGATTTGTGTGATGCAATGTATTTTTCTATTACATATTTGTTCTGCTTTGTCTCTTTCCCACCAGGATGCTTAGGTTAATAAATGTGTTCCTTTTAAAATGGACTCTGTTGGTAAACCAGAACTTTGAGGAACACTATCTTTTGCATGTCACCTTTTAACACTTACATCATTTCCCACTGAGCTGTCTTTTCCATTCCTCTTATCACCTTAGTGAATGCAAATGAAGTAATTATCTAGTTAAATTCTGAACAGGCATTATTCATTTGAGAAATCGTTACTTTGTAGTGCTAAGGAAGCATTTTTTCCCCCACCTTTGGCACTTTACAATAAACTCATTCTGATCTAAATTGATTGCTCTGGGATTATCTTGGAGTCATTAAAATAATGCTGTATTGACATTCACTAATGTCTTTAATTAGCAATTTCGCATTCCAACATTTTGAATTAAACATGCACAGGTATAGCTTATTTTAGCTGTGTATAATTTTTGTATGACTTTGAGTCAAATCCTATTTCAAATATTACATAATTGATCTCAGAACTGTTTTTGCTGGAGTAAAAGTGACGGCAGCAAGGAGGGGATGAACACCCCATAGCTGATGAGATATGGAAACAAGCTCTGTGAAGAACAGAAAATGCCAGTCTTCCAAGACTAACTTACCTAAAAAAGTGTTGTGAATTACAACTCCAAACTATTCATTAATCTCTCTGTGTTACACCACAGATTTCAGGCTGATTTTTCTGCCAGTTTATATCTATAGACACAGCAACTGAAAGCAAGAATATTCTTTTACTTGCAACCAATAAAAAGATTGGATGTTTTAGGTTGAGATCTTGTAAAACTTTACATGAAAGTCTGCTTTGGACTACGGTTAGTACTAAAATTGATGTATAAGATTTCAGGTTATTAAAATGATCTAGGAAATAATTTTATGGTTTGAATCTTCTTTTGTTAACCTAGCAGATAAGAACAATTCTAAGATCTTTTGTGATCGCTTTTCTGTAATCTTAAATTTGCAGAGACATTTAACCCTATCAGTCTTAGGTTTTCTCCTCCTTTTGTAGTTCTGGAGCACTTTAATTATTTAATCTTTGTGTGAGAATGTAAAGTATGCCACAAAAACATCACGTTATTCCATGATTTCTTCACATCCTTGATAGCACCCACGTTTCATGGGTTATTCTGCTACCTCTGACCCTAGAAATGTTCTGATTTCTGTCTGGACCTCAAATGCCATCCGGACATGGTCCTGGGTAATCAGCTGTAGGTGGCCCTGCTTGAGCAGGGGAGTTGGACCAGATAGTCTCCAGAGGTCATTTCCAACCTCAACCATTCTGTGATTTGTAAACTCACTAGTGTGTGAGGAAAGATTTGAAGGTGACCTTGATGCTGATAGATGTAATTAATATAGTTTTAGCTGCTGTTTAATTATTTTTGCTTCTTTCTTTGTCATGGGGTTTTCTCAGATGTTGACAAATGAATAACTGACAAGATTACACCACTATACTTGATTAAAAGAGCTGTTTTATAAAGCTTTTCTTCAAGGAAGTGTTTTGGCCATGTGACAATGAATGGTAAATTCCTGATTTCTTAGGGCATCAGCAGTGTAAGTTCCATCTAATAAATATGCATTTACTTAGTGAAAAATAGTTAACCAGATGTTCAATAGGTGCAAAAATGTATTTTTGGGTTTTTTACAGTGTAGGCTGATGAGTAAAGTCTAAAGAGCACTAAGAGTGTAAGATACTGTAGTCAGATTACTTAGTCCCAGTCGCCTCTGTGAAGGGTAGCTGGGGTGTCTGTTGGCATTAACTCAAATGTATTCCAAATGTTCTGACTTAAAAACTTTGTTGGCAGTTTTGAATCTTTCTTTATAGTAATGCATTCAAGGAAATAATTTTTTTTTAGAATAGTGTGAGTAGCGCCATGTGAAGAATGAAAAATCAAGGACTTGTACACTTCAAATAAATCATAGTTAATAAGTCAAAAAAAGAAAGGTCTTTTCCTCAGATTATTGCCATTATTAAATGTAAAGAAGATTACTGAGTAAGATTCATTGAACGAGAAAATACATCTCTCTTCTCTCCCCATTTTAAAATGTAACTGCATAATGGCTTCTGTAATTGCTAATGGTCTACTTTATGTATAAACTACCAGCAAGTGGCTGGTAAGTAGGCTTGTTTGAATAGTTAAAGATCCAGTACCATTAATTATTTGAATAAGCAGTAATTTTTTAAATTAATATTTTATTGTGGCTTTTATAATTTTTTTTGTAACACCCACAGAAGGCCAAATAGGTTAGTTTAGTGTCCTGGTAATCAACTGGTAATCCCTAACTTGTGTTGGAAATAATTTTTAAGTGCTACTGCACTTTCAATTAAAGTAGGGGTAAAAATGTGTATCTGTTAATTGTAAGCCTTTATATAACCTGTATGCATGCCTTTGTGTAGTTCAAGAGCTTGACAGAGGTTGATTTTGAAGATGAAATGCACATAAAGGGCGGGAGAGCATGATGTATTCTTCCCCTTCCATTATACTAAAAGTTTCAATGACTAATGCTTTTTAACTGCTTCATTAATGGCTTTTCATGACCTCCTTATAGACTGTGATCTGTATGCGGAGAGACAATGGCTTAGAGAAGATCAGGTTAGCAATGAAGTGAGAAAAAGAGAGAGGCCTAAATATTTTACTATTATTGTGAAATTAAAAAACATAGGAAATGTTCAGTATGTGAATGTTCTCATAAGCTGGAAAAACCTGGAGTACAAGAGAGCTCTGGAGACAAGAAGCTCAGTCTTCCACTGTCTTAGGCGTTATAGGGGCTACTTACCTGTTTTTAAAAAGGGGGAGGGAGATAGTTTTTAGTTCATACTTTTCTCCACATTGCTGCTTTTACTGCTCCCACTTGCTAGCATTTCATAATGGAGTGGAAAATAAACGGAGTAATGCAGGTAGCTCTGTTTCATCAGGTGTGTTTTCCACAGAACTAAATTTGCATTCTAGGAGAAGAAAGTTCTTTCTTTCACTTTTTGTCTTGTGTTCAGAAGTGTGTATACAGAAGCAAAATTCTAAAGTGAGTATGGGATTGTGAAACATAGCTTTGGTACAACTTGTATTGGTGAGTCTTTATGGATGCTAACAATCTGACAAGTGATAACCGAAAGTGTTTAGAATTCGAATTTTCAAAATCGAATGCATCAGAATTTTGAACTTGCACGTGGAAGTAGGTTAAAAGAAATTTTGTTCATCCTGTGAATTTATTTTTCTGAAATTTCAAATACCCTAACCTTAATAGGCATATAAATAAAAATATTGAACTTCATTATGATTTTATCTGAAATATAAGTTAAGAAAAAACAAATTTCATTAAAATACATTTTTTGTTTAGAAGATTTTATTTAAATTATTGGTTTATACTTCAAGACACAAATAATTTAAAATTTAAAACATTTTTAATATGGAGAAGTCAAAACAATACTTTTTTAGTTTATTGAGCTGTTTAGGCTTTAAAAAATAGGTTAGACAGAGGATTAAATTGACTTCTTATTTCAGTGGTTTAATGGATTAATATTTTCTGACAGAAGATGTTATTTCAGACAAAGAGAAAAGCCCCAGTCTCCTTTCAGGCTTTACAATGTTAGCAAATGTCCTCAGTTCATTTGAAAGAAAACCAGATGGAGGCTGTTCTTAAGATTGTTGATAATACTCTTTATTGTTCATACTAACAAAATAGCATAGAATACCAGTTCTGGATCAATAATTCAGTGTATTACTGTACATTTATGTCATGACCATCAAACACAATAAATGTTTCCTTGAAGAACACAGATGAATTCATAAAATAGGAAATTACCAGAACTGTCCTTTTTTATTGAAAAGAATAATAGTTCTGAGAACCTGAATCCATTGGGGAACTGTATTTGACTGCTGTCCATCTTTGATTGCTATCATGGACATCCTTTTTTTTGTAGGTAGTAAAGAATATTTGCATAATTTAAAATTATTGCCATTACTTGAAATGAAATAGGTGCTATTGACTCCAGGGGCATCAGACTTTTACCCAAGTCCAAGCTCCCTACATTTTTTTATTCCATTTTCCAATACATCCATTTTTATTTTTTTTTCATAGAAGTCAAAGGATGAAATCGAGGTTAATCCCAACAAGGACATTTCAAATAGTCTCTTTAACACCTCAGCATACTGTTCCACTCTCCCTTGCCTGCTCACTTTTTCTCATTAATTTCTAAGGGAATGGTTACTTATTCAGCCCGAGATTCTCACTGTTGATGGCTAGCTGTGGCAATTGATCAATACCAATATTCATGATGACTTTGATATTTTTATAGCTATGTTTTTAGTGCAAAGGCAAGATCAATCTATTGAACATAAAAACTAACCAACTATCAAATAGAAATTGGATTTTGGAAACTAACACCACATGAAAATTGTATCTTATGAATAATCTGTATTCCATCCAGTCATCTTAAAAGTCTAAAATCTAAATACATGAATATGCATTAATGAACTCTATTTTCAAAGGTAAATTTAATTGATAGACAGGTTCTGATGTCTAAATCACATTGTACATTTCTCATTCCTTGCATACCTGATGACAAGGAACTCTAAAATATACCTCAGAGATTACAGGCAGAACTGCCCACTGTCTGAGCTCAGAAAAAAATTGGTATTGCGTAGTGAATTCCATTCGAATGGAACAGCAGAAATTAGAAGCAATTCATCATTAGTCCCAAAGTCTTAATTAAAAAGAAAAAAAACCATCCAGAACTCAGTATTCTAGGTGTATTCAGCAAAGCCTTGGTTAACTGCAAAAAAAAAGGAAAGTTTATTTCTCTCTTCCACTGGAGAGGCGTTCCTCCCCCCTCCTTCCAACAACTTCAGCTTCACATAATCATTTCCATCTCCAGAGAGCAGTGTCTCTTGTTTATAAGATATAGCTCTGGGAGACAGCGATGCGCTGACACATTAGAATCAGTCTGCAAAATAACAGTTTCTAAAGGTGATTCTTGCAAGAATGGCATCTAATCATAATCAGTCACCACCTAGTGTCAATGAGTCACTGGATGTCACCAAGTATATGGAAGCAGTGAATCTAAAAATATCTGGTCTGAACAGCATCTCTGAATGATGATCTCTAGGGTCCATTGTTGCTCTTTGAACTCTCATTTCTCCATCTCCTATCAACCACTTTTCCCTTTTAACTAATTTCTTGATTTGAAAAAATGCAAATATAGAAACAATTTTTAATGTAGAAATTAAAATATACTATTTCCTGATACTTTCATGATTAAATTAATAAAACACATTGGTTCAAGCACTTCTCTGGTTTCCAATTCCACAGAAGAAGCAGGAGCACTTATCATCCTGACTGTGTATCTATATTTTTTTTCTTTCACGAATCTGGATTACTGGAAATAGTAGTTGAAAAATCTGTTATAAATCATCTTGGCACTCCTGGCAATCTGTGTTTTCAGTTCTTCAGTGTTCTGTAGTCATCAGTGCTGCTCAGGAATGCTCATAAAGTAAATGACCAGGTGCTACTCCGTCATTAAGACAGAAAAACTTTGTTTGAGAAGGAAAAAAAACCCCAAACAAGGATATTCTCAGTATGTGTGTGATCACCACAAGTCAGTTTCTAGGTGTTTTTACTTACATTATGGTAAAAATCATGCTGGAAGTTAAAAATCTTAAGAGTGCATTTTATATTTACCTTTTTGCTTTGAGTTATTTGCTTGCACTTCCATGCAGATCTCAGGTGGTTTTATCATAAAAGGGAATTATTGTTTTCATAGACAGGTAGATTCTATGAGAACCATTATAGGATTTTTTTGTTGATACACTGTTTGTATAGAGAATGTGGATATAGTATGTTATATTAAAATGTGATTTCTCTCCCTTTCCCCTGCATTTTTTTATCAAGAGGGGAACTGAATAGTTTATCCATCCTTCCCCTCTGGAATGATTTGTTGGCACTTCAGGATGAATTCTACACACAGCTCATCAAAGAATCATTTTGGTTGGCTATGGTTCATCCATATAAATTGAACACTTCAAAGATTTTTCTCACTTTGACCTGCATCTCAAAATCTCTGCAGGAAACTGCATCATACAAAAAAGCAGAGTGATCAGAGTGAATAATCGGGGACCATACAAGGAACAGAAAGGCTCAGAACTAATGTCTCGTTGCTATTTGCTTATCTATACCTGCTAGCTCACATGTGGGCCCATTACTCCAGAAGAAGCACCTTTCTGCTAGTTTTAATGTAAGATGCAGGCCTGAAAATCCCTCAGACAAAAACTTAAGATCAAATTGATGTTGCATATGTGCCACTTCCATCAGAATCTATGGATTAGAAATATACCTCCTGTGAAGCAGACTTGTACCTACAGGGATATGTGTGCACATGTTTGCAATGGCTGTGGAGGAAGGAGCTGCCTGATGCAGAGTGATGCAGCTGTATAGAAATCTGTGAGTCTACTTAACGTAACAAGCAATTTGATCCTACATATATCAGAAGTAAATATAGTAAAAATAATAAATATATTTTAATGGTCTTACTGTAAGGAAAATAGAGTACCGAGTTTTTGAAGTTGTTTATATAGAACTAGTGATGCTTGAAATATGTGTTTTAAAAAAGTCCCTTGGAAATTGCTAGTTTGACTAAAAATTTTGCAAGAACCAATTTCATCTAAATTCTTCTGTAAAATTACTGGAATAACATCTGGTCAATAACATTCAGAATTATAAGGGTAAAAAGTAAAATACATTAGCTTGAAAAAGAATGTGTTCAAAATATTTTGTGTAACATGAAAAATCCTAAACTGGGTTTTCATTCCAATTCAACATGAAACTAAAATTTAAGACATCATTATTTTTCATAGGATTTTCATTTTTTCAGTGTCTACTTATTATACTTACTTGTAACTCACTAAAATCTTATTTGTCTGAACATTAAATGAGAAGGATTATATGCAAAAGATGAAATTTGCTAAAATCTCCCAAACATAGCAACTTTTAAAAACTATGCTACTAGAATTTTTAATGTAAATATAAATGTCTTTTAAGACACCATTGGATTTTGTCCCTCAGCAGTACACACTGGTCACCTACCTGATGCTGGCTCAGTCTTGATGCAGAATTCATAGATATAAGAAGAAAATTTTCTTTGATTACATCATCTAAGCTACAGCACTTCTCATCTATGTTTCAGGGCTTAGTTTTAAGTCAAACTCTTGATCTAATTATTTCAGCAAGGGTATTTTCTAAGCAGTGAATGACAGGCTTACACATAGAAAAATAATGTTCTACAGTAAGTTTCACTTGAGCATTTTCATAGCAGTTTATTCATTTTCATACAATGAAAAGCAGTTCCAGTGTAAGTGGGCTTGATCTGAAGCACTGCTTCTCTAAAGTTATTGTAATTTCGCTGCAACTTATTGTTGCAAGTGACACACAGATTTGGCAGAATAGAATTTGGGATTCAGTAATCTTCAGTGAAAAATCTGTGATCTTTATTGACACAGCTTTAATGAAACAGCTTTGAAAAATACCATGTTCAGTCACCCATCAACATTTTTCTGAGTCTTTGACTAATAAAAATCAGTGTAACTCTCTAGGAGTATGTTTTAAAAAGGGAAAAACTGTCATTCCCAGTTACTGCTTTGAAATAAATTTTGTTTATTTGAACATCTTAAGAAAAGCCCTGGCACTATCTAAAACACTTCTAAGCAATATTTGAACTAATCGATTTTAATTTTTAGGAAGAGTAATTTAAAGTTTTTTGACAAAACTTTTAGTTAGACCACCAATTTGCCTGTCTATCTATTTAGTCACTACAGTATGTAATGATATACATAAAAAAAAGTGGCAAATAACCAGGGTCC
The DNA here is from genome assembly GCA_004023745.1 of Recurvirostra avosetta. Taxonomy (NCBI): domain Eukaryota; kingdom Metazoa; phylum Chordata; class Aves; order Charadriiformes; family Recurvirostridae; genus Recurvirostra; species Recurvirostra avosetta. The sequence goes on from SAYO01033228.1 coordinate 87,131, forward strand.
TAGTGAAAGGTACAGACCTATATTTTCTTCTGCTAGGAAGGAGCAGTTCTATCAGACGCTAGGGCAAGGGGCAGGAGGAAATGTTTTGCTTCATATGTTGCTAATCTTTTTCTATTTGTTTTTGCTTCTTACCTGATTGAAGGGAAGAAAGAACACGGGTGAGGCAAATGCAAGTGGGTGAGTGCTTTGAAGGTCATTCCTGTGGTGTTGGAAAAGTCCATTGGAATCATACACTTTGGTGTTTTCTAAAATGGTCATGCTGGATTTGTTTAATAAGCTCTAGACAGACAGTGCCTAGCTAGATCTCTTCCTGTCCACTAAGATTTCTTTTCCAAGCTGTCAAGTTCTTCTTCCTGAGTTTTATAATCTTTATGGTTCTACAGGACTACAACTGCCTTATTGGTTCGAAGACTTCTATGTTATCTTTAATGTAGCCAGGGCTTGAGCCATTAATTGAAATCTCTTTAGGGCACTGCAAAAAGTACATGGGTAGAAACAACAAAGTCACAATGACATGAGCTTTGAGGTGGCAAACTTGGAGAAATCAAATAATTCAAATTATTTCATCTGAAATTTTAACTTTCCCTCCTGTGTGTATGGCAATTAATGTCTTCCACTGTGGGTAAATCCTATTCACATGACTCTGTAGCTGTTCTCAAAATCAGTGGCATGATTGTGGGTGCATGGGTAAAAGCTGATAACTCTCTGAAATTTCCTCAGCGAGTTCTTTAGCTGAACAAGTATCTTTCTCAAGTAAACTGTGTGCTTTTAGACATTGTTTTAAAATTTTAATATTTTAATCTAAATAGATTTGTTTTCCACAAGAGGGAACCAAAATCCTCATTTTCTTTTTTTTTAAGATTGAAGTGTACTAATTATTTTCTTTACCGCTTAAAAAATGATGATTCACCTATAATGTAGTATAATTGGAGTGCTTGGCTGAAGTTTACACAATTCTGCCATGGATGAATTTGTCAATATTTTGAATTTTGTAGTTCTATCCAACGGGAAACCTGTATGTTAGGTTCTGTCAAGAATTGATCATAGTTGTCACAGTACAACTAGGTGAAAATCAACTGACTGTAAAGAAATTTATTGATGACCTTATAGCTGTTTAAAGAACATAAAAAATAAGTTTTAAAAATGCAAAAACATAGTAATGCGTCCTGTGCACTTCCTCTCTCTCTTCCTTTCTTTCTCCCACTCCCCTTCCTGTTTCCTTCATACAAAGTCAGGTAATTACTTGAGATAGTGAGTTTTCTGGCAAGGGAACACATTTTTGTTCTGTGTTTGTATAGTGTCTTATACAATGACTAGCTCATGATAAGGACTGCCAAATAGCAGTGAGATACAGCCAAGAAAGTCATTACATCCTGAGTAGAAGTTATGAAGCCTGATTCCTTAAATATTCATGTCTTGTGGCTAGAGTCACTGTGTATAATATAGTGAACTTCTATTGAAATTTTCCTGTGGTTTGGACATTTCTAATAGCTTTCTCCTATGTTGGTCTTCAATGTTTAAAAAGACTTGAGCTCATTTTTCTTCCCTTCAGTGAAGACTTTAATAAAGTCTCTCTCTATACAGTGTCCTATTTTTATGATGCTTACCTGATTTTCACATTGCCAAGACCTCTGTTAGACATGATTAAAATTGACGAAAAAAGTTCCAAAGATTTCAAAGAGAAACTGACAGAAAGAAGTATTATTTTCTAGGAAAACCAGGCTACAGACATAATATAATAATGATATAAAAATTATCTTGCTTCCCATGCTCGCAAAGCAGAGGGATAGAGTTTGTTTTTCTCCTTGTCACCAGGAAAATAAAATATCTTTAAGTAAGAAAGGACAATATTCATCTAGACCCCAGTTCACTGGATAGTAGCCAAGCCTCGAACATGAAGGGTAAATGAAATAAACAACTTTGAAGCAAAGCAAGCCTATCCTTTTGATAACAGGTTTTCCTATCATGAGCTTCTCTGGATCCTGCCCTGCCAACAAGTGGATCCTTAAAACCATGGAGCTAGAGGGAATATGGTGTGACAGCCATATTAGTTTCTCCCCATGGCTGGCCTCCGGTCAGCCCTGCCAATTCCATTTGACCTCAGCACCAATTTCCCCCTTCAGGGACTGTGCAGAAACTCCCTCTATACTCACTGCCTATTAGCATAAATTTTCAGTTTGCCTGTCATAGCGATGCAGTGTTGGTCACTGAAATTTTTTATGCCTTGTATTTTCTCCTTGTTTCACAGGTGATGAACTCAGGCTTAAGGAGACTTAAACCTGGGTAACTTATTTCACAGGGAATTAGGTGTGTGAGTACTTTTGAGATGCTGGGTTTACGTGTCTAATTTAAGCCAGTTCCTAGTAAACTATCCTTTCTGTCATTAATCAGGGTTTAAGTAACAGGGAAATCGTGTTAACAATTTACTCTGTCAGTTCACTCTGTTTAGAAAATAAACTGCCAAACCAAATCTAACACCTGCTTCTGCCTCCTTTGTTTCTCTACTCTGTGCCCCTCTGCTATTATCCCCTTTAGGCTGTACAGTCATTGAGGCTGTGTTTCTTCCCTCCTTTTGTACAATATGTCATCTATAGTCTGTAATTGTTTATCCTACCATTTCATACTCCACAAGCTTTTACACAGTGAAATGGCTGTTCTGAGTATAAAAGGACCTGTAAAAAGAAGTGTAAAAGCTTGTGATGTATGACAGTAGAGAGAGTGAAAGGCATCTGGATTTTATGTCTTATGTGCTTATGAAAGGAGAGAAGGACAGTGTCTGACTCCTTTCTAGAAATTAATTGGAAGAATGGTTAAGAAACTATCGTCTTAAGCAAGCAATTTGGTCAACCCGGAGTAAAATTCAACACTCACTAATGTAACTGATGCATGAATGAGGATTAAGGCAGATCTTGGCCTGTGGCATCTAAGGATTCAATACATCTGTGAAGATTCTTCATTTGTATGAAAATTTTGATACAAAACCTTGTGTCAGATTTTATTAACCACCAAAGTGCGGTAAGTACTTCACAAACTGAGATTCTAACGAAAGCCAGTCACTACTAGTTTCAAGTCAAACTAGGAACAGGCTGCCCAGGGGAGTGGTGGAGTCGCCATCTCTGGAGGTATTTACAAGACAGGTAGACAGGGTGCTTAGGTGTTTAGTGGTGGTTTTGGCAGTGTTACATTGATGGTTGGACTTGATGATCTTAAAGGTCCCTTCCAACCTAGACAATTCTTTGATTCTATGATTCTAGTTGTGCGTGACCGCCAGGAAAACCAGAAGAAATATTGGAGCTGGCAGGGGAACAGGCCAGCCAGCTACCGCAGGAGCCCTTTCCTCAGGGCAGCAGTTGAGGTGGTTGTCAC